>OMLF01010741.1:17850-42053 GCA_900302615.1 Holocentrus rufus
GGGCGGGTGGGGTAGCAGGGGGAACAGGAGGAGGGGATGGGGATTATCAGCTTGTACAACATGAGGTCCTGTGCTCCATGAAGAATACTTATGAGGTGCTGGATTTCTTGGGACGTGGCACATTTGGCCAGGTTGTGAAGTGCTGGAAGAGGGGCACAGGTGAGGTGGTGGCTGTGAAGATCCTGAAGAACCATCCATCATATGCACGGCAGGGTCAAATCGAGGTCGGCATTCTTGCTCGCCTGAGTGGGGAGAATGCAGACGAGCACAACCTAGTGCGAGCCTTTGAATGCTTCCAACACCGCAGCCACACCTGCCTGGTGTTCGAAATGCTTGAGCAGAACCTGTACGATTTTCTAAAGCAGAACAAGTTCAGCCCGCTGCCCCTGAAAGTGATCAGACCTGTGCTACAGCAGGTAGCCACGGCTCTGCGAAAGCTGAAGAGCATGGGCCTGATTCATGCAGACCTCAAGCCTGAGAACATTATGCTGGTGGACCCTGTGAGGCAACCCTACAGGGTGAAAGTGATAGACTTTGGCTCAGCAAGTCATGTGTCCAAAGCAGTGTGCTCCACGTACCTCCAGTCTCGGTACTATAGGTGAGTACTACATGGGAGAAGAGGGGCTTGACTTTTTTTTTTTTTTTTTTAAACAAAGCAGATTTGAGTCTAGTGCATGAGTCTTTCTTGGCGTCCAGACCACAAATGAAGTCAGGTTTAAAAAAAATGTCCTTCCTCAGGCAAAACACGGAAATGTGACCCATACTGCACAACATCCTGCCCACTCAGGAGCCACATACCACAAAGTCTGAAAAAATGTGACCCTGCAGTGTTTACTAGCAGGGGATAGACTGTTCGTGCTCCTGTTGCCTGGGAAAGGAAATTGTTTCTGAAAACAGACTTTGACACAATGAAAAAAAAAATTGATGACTGTCTGTATGAATTTGTGGTCATCTCTGTCATGGTTTGCATTCATGGAGAGGCAGACTTGGCCTTAGGATTTGAAATGATTTACAGAGACACTGTGTTAGACAAAAAACTTGATCGGTAAATCTTTTAATTCAAACTGTGATTAAATTCCAAACATAACTATGCTGTTAGCAGCCCTGACATATAACATGTCGGTAGTTTTCTAATGTTTACGTTTGAAGAATGCCTGTGTTTCTGATGTTCTTGGATGTGTATTTGGAAAAACCTGCTGGACAAATTACCCTTGGCAACATCCTATGAGTGCTTTAGTTTTGGATTAGAGAAACAGGCCTGAAATGGTATCAACTGTTATGTAAGAGGCAGGAATGACCCAGTTCAGTGTCTGGTTTGTACCTCTGCTGAGTGCACAGACTGTTTGTGAGATGAGGAAGACGTTAAGTGGGCCTTTGTGCACCAATGATCTGTCTTTAGGTGAAGATTATTTATGGTGTGCCCCCCCTTGCCCCCTTTTTTGATGCCTGGAAAGCTATCCTCCACAAACAGTATATGGTTTCATCACAGCACATGTTGGGAGAGACATAGACACCAGGTTCAAACTTGACACTGCATCTTAGAGGTTTTTAAACTGCTGTCTGTCTCCTTACATGGTGACATGATTGAGTTATATTGCCATGACTAAAGGCTCTGTTTCTGGCTAAACCAAATAAAGCCATAACACCACATTACGTCCCTTAGGCTTCTCCAGCATTTATCTGTTTAGAGCAACTGTTGCTTAGTCAGTCTCTCCTTACAGTGGACCTGGCAGCTCTGTTTTCCATGGTCTCAGAGTGTGTTGTCAGTCAACCTTGCATGATGATGCTTATGACTAACTACTGCCTGACATTGTGAATGACCAGCCTCAGCACAGATGAACAGATTACCTACCAGCCATCTCTCTCTGTCTTGCTCACTCTGAATAGAACCAAAACAGACGATTTCAACTAACACGGATAAACTTTTACATCACACACAGAAATGACACAAACATGCAAAAAGTACATTACACTTTGTGGACCTTTACATTTACACAAAACCAACCATGTAGTGTGTCACTTAATAGCCTAAACATAATCTCATTGAAATACTTATGTATTCTATGTTATTGCTTTGTTTTAGTTTAAAGAAAAAGAAAAAAGCTTTGTGGATTTTAATAGTTGAAAGGGGTAGGCAGGATTTCTCTGTGTGAAGCACCACATGCATAACTTTGTGTGCATGAGATGTATCCACACCAACACCCCTGTGTGTATTCCCTAGTCTAGAGTCGTCTTCTGGCTCAGAAGAGAGAAAAGTCGGAAAGGTCAGCCTTGGTCATACTGATGACTTATACAGCTTAAATTCATGTGCGTCATCCAATTCCAGCTTTGTGCAATATGTCATCTCCAGGCAGCGGTGCAAGATATTTTGACACGTGCGCATACTCTCAGACACACGCTGTCTCTCCCTTTCTCTCTCTGTGTCTCGATTTTATAGTTGAAATCCGCAATTTGGATAATTAGTTTAAACGGCAATTTGGGATTTTATTTTTACTGTAGCTAACAATTACTGATGTGAAGTGTATTTATCCTTTAAGAATAGGAATTTAAGATGCTAAACTTTAAGATACTTCATCATAGTACAACTTGAAATACAGTCTTAATCAACATGGTCCTTATAATACAGACAACAAGGCCAACCAGAAAATGTATGTGTTTGAGCAATCAACGGCCTGAATGTGTTATATTTGGCCTTGAATGCCCCTAAAATGTTTCAGTCATGAGAAGGATGGTGGAACGCTTTCTTTGTTATTCAAGGTCTGTTAATTGTTGAAGACCCAAAGTGTGTTGTGCATCAAATCATGCTTAACGTGATGACTTAATGATATAGCCTGGATGCATCATTGTAGATGCAGGGAAAGCTGACCTCAGCCAAGCACTCTGTGTATTCCTGGTAGCTGTCAGATCCAGAGTTGTGTTTTTAGTTAATCTTTATCTGCTTTCTTAATCTCCTGGTGCTGTTATGGTGATTATATGAAAGTATGAAGGCATACTGTGTCTGAGGCTGAGCTATGCCACTTCATCCCACAACAACCACTCCTCCTCGTCAGTTGTTGGTCTAGCAGGGGGGATTTTGATCTGACATTGATAATCACATTTGCTCACAGCTCAAGCGGTATGACTAAATGACTGGTAAATAGTTGGAATTCAAACATTGGCAGTTGGTGTACAGTCCATTCATCAGGATTCAGGAACTGACTTAAAACTGGCTACAACCTCAGCGTAACTTCCCAGGCTCTTTCCCCCTAAAAGATTTGAGACCATGACACATTTCCAGGGAAGCTTTAAACAACAGAACCCGTACTGTTTCCTTTATTATTGCAAATAAAGACCGGCTCTGTGAACGTTTTGTAGCACCCAGGGTAATTTTCCAGGGAAATGGAAATGTTTTATTGCTCAAAAGTAATAGCATTACTATTGAATATACATTTTACAAGTGTAAGTGTGTGTTTGTGTTGGGGGCTTGTGCACACTGAATTTTAAAAGCTGCTCTCAGTGAGAAAGTACAGGACTAGTTTGAATTAGCCAAAATGGATTTTGAAATTGACTTTTGACATCCACATATTTGTTTAGAATGGATAATAATTCAGAGTAACTTCAAATGGATATAACAGTCACATAATAACAAGTAAAAAGGAACTCCAGTATCCCAAACAAAACCTAATTATTGTCTAAAAAGGATATATCTGACCAACTCTTGAGTGTGCCACCCCTGCCAGGTACAGCACACATCAGAACAAACTATGCATCTTAAGGAAATATAAAAGGACAATCCCAGGCAGATTCGACAGCAGTTACAGTATATCCTTCGAGACTCCTTAGTGATCATCACCTAACCACCTGTGAGGACTTTTCAAATGAAAAATGTGCCATACCCTTCCTCTGCACCTTAATCAACAATAACCCCCTGGTACTCCTTGATACCAGCTACACTCAATAGAACTAATCAATTGTCCTTACCTACAGTGAGAGTTTGCTCGGTTGGTCCTTGCTGAATGATTAGACTTTGTTTTATCACGAAAAAATGGTTTAGAAACTCCTGCTATCTCATTAAGGCCATAGTTCACCAATTATGGTTTGACTATACTTCAACTAACAGGAAATTTTTTGTTAAGTTGGCTCTGTATCCTCGATGTTGATGTTGTTCTGTCTCATACAGTATTTCCTTGATATACTGCCCATCAGATCAAGGACAACCTAAGAAGATACCGTTTTATTGAAGTCTGATAGTGTCTTATTATCTTAACCAATCCAGTTGAGTTAGGCTAATGTATTTTAGGGGCGTACAAGTTCTCCCTCTTGTGAGTCTAAATGCTGCGGTAAAGTTGTATTCATAAAAACCAGCACTCATGGCAAGGACTATGCAAGTTGTTGATGTGCCTTTGCACCAGTGCCACAAGGACAAACTGCTATGCATTTGATGTAATTGACAAATAAAGTGAGTCAGACTGAGAGTCAGAGTGAGATAGGAATCAATTTTCTTGTACTGAGGACAAGACAAAATTTTCAGAGATGATGTCACCTGAGCTCCTGGTACAGGCTGCTATGGCTTTTTGTATAGAGACTTGTTTTTTTAGGCTGTAGAGGATGGAGTAGGATTCATGAGCCACATTCAGGTCAGTGTTATCTGTTGCAGTGAGGGGTATTTACATGGAATTTGAATAATTCTCGCTGCCTGCACAGGAAGCCATTGAAGCAGTATGCTATGAAGGGAACACATGCAAATACATGGTTTTGTTTCTATCTCTCTGTTTGACACTACAACCATAATTTATGGTCTTTACAGCCTACACATTCATCAGACTGTTTTGTATGTTCATGGCATGACATTTGGCTGGTATCACATCACATCCTTTTTTTGTGTATGCCTTCCATTTGTCACAGTTTTTCTCTGTCAGAAGTTTGTACTTAGATAATGGCCATGTTAAAGAGCATTGTAAAACACAGAAAATCACTCTCATCCATTCCCCATACTGTTGAACATGCACAGATACACAGGCAAACACACAGAGGCCTGCTTTCCCTCACTTCTGGTAAATGCACCATGTTTCAGGAAGTTACTCAAAATAGAACTGTCGTCCTGTGCTTTACTGAGGAAGTTAACTGTGCAGCTGCTTCAACTCTGTTTGTCAGTTCTGTCAACCACTAGCTTTGGAGACCAGCACTTTCTTATGAGCCTCAAAAGCCATTTTATTTCTTTATACAATTTATAACAGTATCTTTGCTGTCTTGGGAGGGACATGCAGAATGATAACAATGTCTAGGTACAAAGCATGTGCAATGATATTGATTTGAATTGTGTCAGGGCAGCAGGCTCAATGAAGATTTATATTGAACCAATTGTCATTGTAGAAGCTAAGGGAAAACTATAGTCTATCATGAACAACATGCCATTTAGCTAACCTGCAAATGGAAATGAATGGATAAAGTTCCTCCTCAACAGTTAGCCCTTTGTCCCCAGACTCAGTATATTTGTGGAGGCAAAAGTAGCGTAAAGAACCTTCAATATTTTCACTCGCTTGATTATTTAAGGCTTTTGAATATTATCGTCTCAACCACTAATGTAAAATTTTTGCCCTTGACAATCCTTTCTCCATTACAATCTGGTGTAAATAGGATGGCACCCTCTGCTATATCTTGCAAAACAGACTCCACTTTTAAGTACAGATGGACATTATGTACGAGAAGATGAATTGAATGGAGTGCATACCATTATTAATAAATTTGACAAAGGTTACTTTTGGCTTGAGTAGTATGAATTATGATAAACTTGACATTTTCACTTTCTTAATTCCATTTCGGTTACGATATTGGGCCATCCATATCGATGCGGGTATCAGCTCGGAGTTCCGTAGGGTTAGGGATCAATTTTTTTAGTGCAGCCCTTCCATTAGCTGTGCCAAACACCTGTCAGGTTTGCTGCTATTCCTTGGCTGCCAATAGAAATTGATTAAAGTCATAAATTACTTTATGCCTCTGAGTGTAACCACCATGTGTTGAACCAGCTGAGCTAGTCCCTGGAAAAGTCATTCCAATATAAAGTGTTCTGAGGCAGGGTTTCGTTGAGTTCTGGCCGGACTGTTGCTGATGCCAGTCCACATAAATATGCACCTGACCTTTTTGTTGTGCCAATCACAAGTTAAGGCACAACAACACTGGCAATGGGCTTTGAGCAGAAGGGCATCTAGGTGGATTTCCCAGATGAAGTACTTATTAAAGTATATACTCTTGGACCTGAATGTTTTCATATTTTTTGGTACTTAGTCAGTATTAATGTGCTTCTCTGTCAGTACATAAGCAGTTTGAGTGCACAGCCCTAATCAAAACTTACACACTTCAAAAGAACTCTGGCCTTCTGCAGTTGGTACCCCCTCACAGAGAGGAGTACCCACAACATACTGTGAGGGAACAGCGTTGCTGGGGTGGGGAGTGAAGGGATGCTTAAAATAGCTAATGGGAAAGCAGCCAGTGTGCTTTGACTTCTATAGATGGTGAAGCGCATAGGCAGCCAGAATGAAATAGGGGCAGAGTGAAATGCTAGAGAGCTCTCACTTACTCGTTCAAGGTCAACGTGCTCTAACGTCAGCTTTTTGCTTTTTTGTATTTCATGTGTATCTGTGTGTGTTGGGTAGTGCGCACATACCTAAATATATGGCTGGCAGTAAGTGAATCTGTCGAGATTTTGATGGCCTCATTTTGCATTTATATATAGATATTTTTAAAGGTGGGGTGGGTCACGCGACCACGATCCCGGATCTGAACCCAGGACATCACGCCTGCATGGCACGCACCCTAGACCGCTGAGCCACTCAGACACCCGCTTATTCTTGGTGGTGTTTGCACAGTGGGCTTAGTTGGAGATATTAGAGTTTTTTTCCTACTTTTAGAAGAGGCCATTCAGTCTTGTGTTGTGTGATAAACAACTTCCACAGACTTTTACCCTAGCCAGATAATCCAGGGCAGTAAACATGAAGTCTTAATTTGGGTTTGTCACTTTCTTTTTTCTCGTTACCTTACCTGAGCTGAGTGTTAACACATCAGTGCATATCAGTCTGTTTTAATATGAATGCATATCAATAGGAGTCCATTAGGTTACTTTCTGCTTACTGTCAATTAACTGGTACACATAAAGAAATGGATGCCTCCTCCAATAAATAATCTCTCTAAAACATCACCTAACAAACTTTGTCAGCATGATATTCTTGTCTTTTGAATTGCTGTATCTTTTTTATCTGACAGTAGTGCACGAACTAAATCTCTATAATGACAGGTATTGTTTCGATTTTTTTTGGAATATTTTCATTTAATTGTGCTCTTAGATTGAATTAAACTTGTGTGACTTTGAATTCTACTCATGAAAATGTTAAGACATTTTTAGCAATGTTGCTTGTAATTTGTCCCCTCCCTTCAAATACTGAATAGTGAACTATTGGCTCTCACAGCTTTCTGTTTTCAAAGGTCTGTTTGGTGAGTTTGAACTTGTTAATCGTAGGTTTCAGATTGTTGCTGAAATGCCAGTGAGACATATTTCTACAATTATGACCTGGCATCCAACTGTTGGCCATTCTTTTTCTTTTTTACTAGCGACCCTATTCAGCCAAATTCGCTGTAGTGTAGCAAATACAATTTCTCTATTGTTTTGGTTTAAATTTAATCATGACTGTTGGCGCCGCTCTTCTTTATAATTATCTGCAATGCTTTTTCATTCACCTCTTATTGTGCCATCCGTTCATGTTGGCCAACACTTTACTCTGAGGCAACATATCTCAAAACACATTGGGTAAATAGCCATGAAATTCGCTGAGCACATTCGTGCTCCCCATAGAATGAACCCTGTCAGTTTGAGTAACTTCATGTCCCTTCCCTCCATGGTCACCATCAGGCAAAAATTTGCCTTGTACATAATATCTCAACAGCTGATTGGCTATTACTGTGAACCTTGAGCACGTCTAACCAGACAGTGAATCCTGTCAGTTTTGATGACCTTATGAATTTTGCCCTAACACCACCCTTTGGCCAAAATGGCGGATTTGATATTTTGAAATCTGTTGGGGAAATGTTCATGAAGTTCTGTTAGCACAGTCATTACACCCAGAGCATGCACCCTTTTTATGTGATGACCCTGTGACCTTTCCTCTTGTGGCACCCTCAGGCCAAAATGTCAACTGGCATGCAAGATATCAGAAATTCTAATTAGTGGATTGGCATCATATTTGGTGAGTGCATTTATACTCCCCAAAGTGAAATTTCCTCGTGAATTTCGTGATTTTATTACCTTTCCTGTAGCACCACCCTTTGGCCAAAATGTCAAATTTGATATCTTAAAATATGTTGGGCAGATTTCCATGAAATTTGATGAGTCCATCACACTACTAAGCATGCAAACTGGGAGGACTGCCATGAAATTTGGTAAGCACATCATGCTGCCCAGGCAAAGAAGCTCATATTTTGGCCATGAGGGTGTGTGTACATCTTTACTCTTCTTGGAACAGTTTCCTTCTCCAGGTGAAGAGGGTGTCCAGTGTTTCCATGTGTTTATATGGCCAAACTGTCTCTCTTTTCAGGTAGCTAGCATAAGCCTGCCATCTTTCAGTTTGCTAAGCACGCTCATCAATCATTCATCAAGGCCACTTCTCAGCATACTCGAGTTGGCAGCAGAGTAAACACAGCCAATCCCATTAAGTGCTACAAGAGGAACAAGTCAAATTCATCCTGTCTTATTGGATTGTCTTTTTTAGTCTACATACATAACTTTATGATTTCAAAAGCTGGAGCCCCCACAAGTTTTGACATTTGTTCTCTCAATTTATTAAACTGGTCTGTAGATTCCTCATTCTTTTTTAATGCCGTTAACGCATTTTCCGAGTTTGACCCTTGAACCATCTGTAGTTTTAGGTTGTGTTAAACAGTGAGGCCCTGTTTCTGGTGCATCTTTACTAACTACAACAAATCATGCGATTAATCGCAATTAAATATTTGAATTGTTTGTCTGTCATGAACTCATGTTCTGCACCTGTAGGAGAGGAATTAGCTTTTCATACCTGGAGGTGGCATTTTCCAAAAATAACGAGATCACAGAAAATAAAGAAACAAACTAGCGTCAGCGCTTCTTTTTCACGCCACTCATTATAAGAACTGAGAATATGTCTGATGAGAAGTTGTGGAACCGGTGTTGTCAGCCCGAAGGTCTTTTGTTCGTTGAAGAAGGTTTGGTTACTACAACTAGGTGTCTCTGGTTAGCAAGCTTGCTAGCTAGTTAGCACAATATCAGCACAAGAAGATTTCCATTTCTCTGCTCGTGCCTTGAGTTGCTTAGGCTGAACAGCCTATCAGAAATCTCTCTCTCACACAGACTCCATTGCCAATTCAACATAGTGAATTAGCTGGTCAGTTGCTGATGAGTGCTGATGAGGGCTGACTGTGCAGGACACATTACAAAAACTATAGATGACTGCTGAACACAGATGGCCCAAAAAAGACCAGTGGCTGAATGTCGGCTAGAGTGTCATGGCCTTACCACGTCAATGGAAAAGAAAAATTCTACATTGAGAGAGGACCACCTCTTGTCAGACTTAGCACAGTGGTTCCCCTGTGGTCTGCCATCATGGTAAGATCATAGCTCCCCATGTTAACAATATTCTCAAAATATATTTTCACCCCGCTGAGAAGCGGAAGCCTACACATCACCATGTTGATCGGTTGGTCGGTTTGTAAGTGAGTGGCGCCACTGCTGCTGAGCATGTGCTGAGCTTCTGAGCACAAGCAAGCAGACTTGTTCTTTCCTCTTTTTGATAGTTAACATGTATGTTTCCCCTGGAACTGCAAAGTGTTTCATCGTATTGAATTTTGTTCGCTCACATTAAAAGAAACAATCATTCAGCAAACTGGGACCATTACCTTTTTAAATGAGCTCCATGATCTGTTTCTATAAAGTAAAAAAAACAAAGAAACACTTTGACTTTTAATGCGCCTGAAATTAGCACCTGTATACTTTAATTCCCCTTGGGCAAGTGTTCCTCTTGTTTTTGCCTAGAGCTTAAATGGGCCAACTCAGAGTAATTGGAAAAACCTACAGGCTTATTAATGGTAACTGTTGACTTAATGCATCAACTATGCATAACCCATTTCAACACACGGTCCCCTATGCACAGAGGTGTTTAAATTGGTTACTGTTTATTTTATATATGTTCTTTATGATAAAGTAATGTAATATAATATGACAATAAAATATATAAAATTGAAATTTCAGTGGGGTGATGCCCGAGGAAACACTTGATGTCCAATAGTTTCAGTACAGTTGGGTCATTGCACTCACTTAGTATAGCCAAGAGTTCTTTTTTGGGGCTCTAAGATGTTCAGGGAGAGTTTTTTTTTTGTCAGTATGCATACATGATCTTGACATTATGAACATGGCATACAGCAGAGCTGGAAAACAACCCTCCTCTTCAGTTTGTATGGGCCGTAGCTCTGAAAACGTGCCTTGCTAAGTCAGATTTTCCATGCATCTTTGGTGTACCTCCTCCAGCACAGAGCACAACTCATCACAGAACCCCACACCAGTCCCTCCTACACCACAACGGAACAGGTTCTATGAATACCATTTGTAAAGGTTATTGGTCATTGTATCACTCTAGTCCACCAGCAAAGATGTGGTGGTTGTGGTGGTTGATAATGTACTGTTTTTCTCCCGCACTGTGGGAGAGAAACTACTTAGAACCAGACAACACTAATCTCATACAGAACTTAAACTAACTTTCTCCCCTCAAAAGGGAGAAAGTGTCACTGAAGTAATTACTCTGTAATCACATAACACCCTTTTTTGAACATTTACCACAGTCTGGTTGTGGCAGGCACATGTCTCCTCCAAACTGTCTCAAAATTTGGGTGTGCTTTGGAATACTCCAAGTTGAACATGTAGCAACTTTAGCTGCACTGCTGCAAAGGACTTAAGTGTCACACAGAAAAAATGGTAGAATTTAAAGCAAGGTAAGCAGTCTCTTGGAGTTTCCTGGCCAGTAATGTTAGCTTCAGCTGCAGCCTTTGTTTCAGAATGGCCCCTCGTGACACCTGCGCTTGCAGAGGATGAAGCCACACAATCCAATTTTGGTTCATACTGTTTTGACAAGATTCCATCACAACTTTGTGATTAATTGCAATTTTTGTTACAGTAGACTGCTTTTTCATTAATTTTCCACAATTTGACTGCAGCATGGTTAATTACCTATAAAACATGATTATTACAGTGTTTTTCCTGGCTCAGAAAAGGGCTTTGGTGCTACTCGCGTGGGCCAGTGAACACGATCAGTCAGCTCTGTATCATAAATTTGGATCCTTACTTGGGGCGACCAACTGTCCCCAAATAACTTTCAATGCTGAAGTGGCTGTGTCATATATAAGCCAGGGTCCAGAATTAACTTCTTAACAAGGTTCAAATGAATAGCTTTCTTATGTCCATGCTCATGGCATCAGTTTTAAAACTTCCTTTGAGAATCCGGAGAAATAACAACCTCTGTGTAGCATGTCTGGTGCTTTCTGGGAATATGATTTGAGTTTGCGCTAATTTTTACTTTTCTGAGTCAGCTTCTTGGCTGGCCAAGACAGAAAGATAGGAGATTTGTTGTGCGCACAGACATTGAATGACTATGTTCACATATGGTTAATAAGTTGGAAAGAAGAATGGTCAGTGGGAAACAAAGGGAGGAGAGGAGGTTACTTGTCTGATGAGAATTTCCTCAGACCTGACTTGGGATGGCCATTTAACAAAGGTATTTATGGACACAATCTGAATAACAAATTGTTTTTCTGCTTTAATTTGTGTAGATATCGTGGAACAGTGGTCAGAATCAGATTTGTCCGATTTGTTGCAGTATACCATGAAACATTGGGTTTGATGTACTGGCAGCTTGCAGACAATACTTAAGAAACAGAAGGATAGAAGAGAGTGCTCAAATGGGCTATGCATTGTCTTTTGGATTGGAGTGTTTCTCTTTCTTTGATTTTAACATCTGTCAATTGTGCCGATCTGTTTTGGGCCACAGTTAAAGAGAAATTCCAGTGCAAAATATCATTTAGTTCATTTAACAAACTGATATTGGCTAGACAATGCAGTCTGTGTGTTGAGTTTCTTGTAATCTCGATATCTGCATTTGGAAAAGGTTGACATTAAAATATTGTAATCTTTTTCTTTGTGGCTGTTGGGGAAGAACCAAAGCAGGTGGACAATTTGAATTTCCTTCTCAATATATGAAGGTTACAGATGCTGTCCGTTATGTAAACTGTACACCAAGCTCAGAGAGTGAAAGAAACGAGTTAGAGTTAAAAATTCAACCTCAAAGAAATGGATATTAACTTACCCAATTATTGAACCTGCAGCCAACCTACTGTGATGGCTTTAAACAAAATAACAAAGACTAACATTACAAAGCTAGTCAACATATTAGCTAATGTTAGCAAATAGCTTAAGATCACTTAATACTAAACTAAGATATATCATCTGTGAGCCAGATTATTTAACCTCAACATTCTCAGCATTTTCCTGAGGTAAATCTGCCTACCTCTATCCTTTAGAATGGTGTGGAACATAGATGAGACAGCACCACTCCTCACTCCTGGAGCTTGGGAAATGCCTCTTAGCTTTCTTATTCAAAATCCTCCAAATAAAATTGTTTGCTACATACTTTCACATTTCAGTTTCTCCATAGTGGTGTCTGGGGGTTGTTTACTGTCCCAACTGCCATCAGCTATTGTTTTGAAGTTCGTCGTTTCCAGGGAGAGGGTGAAAAACACATCCTGTGTAACCTAAGTTTGACCCTTTTAGTCTGGCATAGAATAAGTAGTTGGCATTTTGTTGCTTGTTTGAATATAACGGAGTTAACAAATTAGAGTCATCTCTCACTCTCCAGGTATAAACACAGGCATTACATTGCACCACCCATGTTGTTTACTGGTGGTGGCTGTTGTGGATGCCCGGCCTCCATATTAAGGGAATATCTAGTTCTGCTGTATGGGTCAAAATGTGTTCTATCAAACAAAATAAATTCTACGGAAGCTTTAAGAATGCATCTGCAAGATTTATTTCAAAATTAAAATTTCTTGATTGCCATTCGTCTCCGCTCTGTGTCAAAATAAGAGCAGTAAAGCATGTATTGGGAGAAGTTTCCTGGTAGCCGAAGCTCAAAGCAGCAAAGTGGTCATGGCAATTGGCAAAGATTTAGAAAGAAATGATCAGAATTGTGGCTACAGTTCAAAAGAGACATGTTCTGCTGCTTTGTGTTTCCCAAGCTGCAAGGTAGCTGACTGAACACACACTGTGCCCCACCCAGCTCACTGTCTTGCATCACAACCTTACAGACACTCATACACACACAAGTGTATAGTTGTGTGGTGTGTGCAAACTTTTGTAAGCTGTAGTCATTTTGGAATCAAGGTATGGGTATTGTAATTTTAATCAGTTCAGTTACATCCTCACTATTTCTGGGGTACTGTCATTACATATGTGAAAGGAGCTGATAAAAGAATTATTAGGAATATCATATCAAGGAATAATCCAGTAAATGTTTGTTTGTTTATTACGGATCCCCATTAGTCCTCACTGCAGTGAATACTATTCTTCCTGGGGTCCAAAAAATCGACCAAAATCGACTTTGATCAATCTTAATTTCTAACTCTAGTAAGTGAGGAACTGTGGTGGAAAGACATGGGGGAGAGAGAGAGAGGAGATAATATACAGCAAAGGGTGCAGGCCAGAATTTAACCCATGCTGCTACCATACATTATAACTAATGTATGGTACACACGGCTCGGTTGGATGATGTTTTCAGTGCTGCCCTATTTGAACAAGTTTTCAAACTGAGCTTTATTCAGCTGAACTTATGATTACCTTCACAGTTTTACTCGCAACCACTTAGCTCATGATGATGAAGGCAGTGAACCCTGTAATAGGCTACTTGGTCTGGTGAAGGTCTAGACATATTTTGTTATTTGCTTGACAGGTGTCTTTGGCAACAGTGTAGCTGTTCAGCAACTATATCACGAGCGGTTGGAACTGAATCGTTTGTACTGGGACTAGCTAGAATTTGTTGATATAAACGTCTTAATTCTAGAACAGTAATAGAACAGGATAGTCCACTTGTATTGAAATTGGGTTCTAGAATACTGGCCCTGTGTCACCCCAGTGAGTGTCTCAGTAAAACATGACTAAAACCTTGTACCGTTTATCTAGGGTCTAGGCAGATCAGGGCACTACCTCAGTTTCAGACCTCTGTGTGTTCCAATGAATAATGCAGAATGCAATGAGGGTGTGTGGAATTACAGTTCCTGGAAAAGATGTGCAGCAAGGCTCCATTCTTTTGTCATGCAAACATTTTGTCAGTTTGCCCTTGTGTCAGCCTGGCCTAGTGCTGAGCTTATGTCTACTGCAGTGCAGCTCAAATGAGTTTATTTATCACAATGAGCTTTGTGCAAGGCCTTAATAAGTATATGTGACAGAAGTCACCCCTTTCCTATGGGTGTAGCCTACCCTGTTTATTGTTGTCTATGTCTATGGACTGGTTGGGTGTCACTTTATACTTGCTTCCTCCCTCTGAGAACAGAGCCAGTGTGGCTAAGAGGCCTATTTATGGATAGTGAGATCATGGCCATGAATAAGAAATGGCCATAGAGATAATTTCTCTTCTCTGTCTCGGCAGTTCTAAAAAGAAATAAAAATAAAATAAAAAAAATAACACTCATGTCTGCACTGGTTTCTCAATAGTTAATAGTTGATAATTTAATACACATGTAGAATTTGTGAAATAATGTTTAACAGGCCTATGGTTTTGGTTAATGTCTTCATTGCATATTAATCCTATTCATTTATTTATTGACTAGAACACTGTATTTGCTTGTCTCAGCAGTGGAGGAGGTTGTGACTGAATCTACATTTATGATATCGAATACCATGTTATTTAAGATTGTTGTTCCCCTTGGTAGCCTTAACTCCTCTCATGCTGACTCGCATGAACATAATTCAGAACTGGTCCAACAGAGTAATGTCAGCTATTGGACACCAGCCTTGAATACCAAGTATACATAGAATTTTGACATAGCGGTTGAGTTACTTGGACCTTGATAAGGTTTCAGTTCAGTTTAATTAAGAAAGACAAATGTAGGATTCTCTTTGCCATGCCACTGTGCCAAGTTTTTAATGCAGGGGTGTCTCCCTGCATAGCCTGACTCAAGTTTAAGGCTACCTAACATTGACTTACGGCAAACAAAATATTGGAACTTGTCAAGTCAACAACATACTGTTTCTGTGAATATTTGGTCTCTTAGGACTTTTTGGCTAAACAGATGATAATGAGTTTTGAAGAATATGCAGTAGCATTTCAGTTTTACTCTGAAATTCAGATAGGGCTGCAAGTACACTTGGAGTGGCTTTCTTATCCCAAAGAAGTGTAAATTGTGACATTTTGGGGATGACTGACCTTTTGTGTCTTTGTGCTTTACACTTACCTTCAATGTTTTCCTCTTGTTTTTGATATTTTTAACAGCCCTTTTTTGTCTGTCTTCAGCATGGTAGCAATCAATTCAGACATTATTTCATGACTTGCCATGGTATTTAAGACCGTGATCAATTTGTGTTGTCTGCTGCCATCAGAACATAAATTTTCGTTCTGAAATAAATGTCACCAAAGTAAAACTTAGATGGCAAGAACCCCAAGTGTAAAAGTGTAGTGTAAAAAAAAAAAATCAGACATGCAGTCTAGGTTGGTGAAAAAGCATTTATCCTTTAAGCATATAGTTAATTATTTTCATTAGCTCTTTATTTGAAAGATGTTTATTGGTGGCTTATGTGTATCCATGGCCTTGCTTTCTGTGGGATATCTGCATTAAAGGCATTTACAATGACCCTCGGACTTCTTTCCCAGTTTTGAAGACTCCTTCCCAAGCTACAGGTCAACAGTGTTGCACACACTTGCTCTGCTGGGATCCAGCCATGCACCATGATTGTGTTTGTTCTGTGACCATAACATTGGCTTACGTCTCAGCCTTTTCGGGGATGAGAGATAGACAGGGAGGAAGAGAGGGGAGGGTTGGACGAAAGGAAGCAGCTGTTTGAGGTGAGGGAGCATGCTGTTGAACTCTGTGACCAGGAAAAGACTTGATGTTATTGGCCAAAAACATTCCATGAGGGAACAGTAAAAATGTAGTGGAATCTTTAGGCTATGTGGCAAAAACAGTTATGTTTTCATTTGAGCGATGAGAAGAAAAAATGGTTAAAAATTGTCTTTGCTGCTGCAGGAGTGGAGTTTATTTAGTGATCCCTTCTGAACGCCATACCTGCAGTGTGGGCAAGTTATACCTGGCACAGTGTTGTGCTACTGCTGGGTTCAGTGCTAATGGTGTGCTCAGCATTTTGCATTAGGGGTTGCTAGAAGAGTTTATAATTTAGGCAACGCCTGTTTCTATGGTGCTTCCACCCAAAACATATCATGTGGAGCCCTATGTCAGCCTAAACTTAAGAAAGAAATGTTGAAGAGAATATTGTTGAAAAGCATTGTAGAGAATTCCTTTTATGAAATTCCCTGTAGTGAGTGAAGGAACATTCCAGCTCAAAACGCATTAGCACTGATAAAACGTTGGGTTGGTGATTTACATTGAAGTTCTGGTGTAGTTTTGTGGTTTAATATTGTCTTTTTGTTATTCTGTGGTTAACTAGCTAAAAGTTGATGTTACTGGATGATAGTCTCAACACAGCTACAACCGTGTTGAATAGGGACCAAAAAAAATTATAATCACAAATTAACAATTTAAAACAGAAATGTTACCTGGCAGTTTTCAATGTCAGCCCTTAAAAATAAATGAACAAGGGCTTCCTTGTTCAGATGCAGCAATATTAAACAAACAGAGAGGGAGAAATCCAGCATGGAAGAAGGAGAGCTCACTTGCGCTGTTGTGTGCTGTAGCTTCTATCTATGTGCATCACAGTTTTACCAACAGAAAATGGAATTAAACCGCTAACACAAAATAGCACCAGAAATGTAATGTAAGTCACTAATCCCTGTTTGTTTGTTTATTTATTTTTTATTGAATTTAACAGGGATGGAGCACATTAATCAACACCGCAGTTCTTTAGTATAAATATGCCACATTTAGCCAGGTAGCTTGTGTTTTTTAGCATTTTTAAACAGTGTTAATATGTTTACTGTAAAGTTTTCCTTTAATTGAGCATCTCCTGCCCCTACCCTTAAGTCGTCTGCTTGTGAAGGCTAATCTAGTTGCCAAGTAAGTGCTCTATGGGTATTCAGTGAGCAGTGAGGGAGTGGGTGAAACCCTAGAAGTGAACTGTGCACAAGGGAATGGTTTGAAAAGAAGGTCTGACAACGCTGCTAGCAGGCAGGCACTGAAAGCTCTTTGAAGATATGTCTTTTTTCCTTCTGTGCAGCCTCTGAAGGTGTTTTTCCCCGATAGCGTACAAGGCTTTATGGAAACCTTTGAACACAGTGACATTTTAGACAACTCCCATGTCTCACTCATTCATTCATTTTCAACCTGTGGGCAGCACAGTAGTATCACACAACAGACCTGGTACTCACTCTTTTTGTTTTGTGACTAAGGAGAAGTGTTTTCAGTATGTCTAGAAATGGTAGGTAGTTTTATCTTTGGGCCTTAAGGCATGGGAAGCAATTGTGAGTCTGGTACTGGGTGGTAAAAGTTGGAAGTCCACCTCTCTCCTTTTCAGTCATCGGTTTTGGACTCTGATTTTAGGCTGCCAACTACTGTTAGATCCAGGAATTTTTAAACACCTGGTTATTTGGCTAGAAAGTTAATCTGTATACAGAGTTGTAATACCCTTCTGTTTGACTTCAAGTGATTCCTGCTTGCGGTGAAATTTAATCTGATTGATGTTCCTTCAGTTATTTCCTTGGGAAAGCTGCCATGCTACTCAGTATGCTATAATAATATTGAGAAAGACATTTTTCCCGCTGTTAGACTGTTAATACTTAAAATTAAATATATATCCCGACTCCAGAAGTCACTTATCAGCCCTCCTTGACATCAGCAGGCTGCTGTTGAATAAGATATTGTATCTCTCTCAGTCACCATAAATCTGAGAAGAGGCTCAGTGGTGCACATTGTACAGTTCAGTTTTGATGTTGACACACCCCTCTCTGTCTCCTCTCTGAAGTGACAGTTAACCACCCTATTAACTCTGGCCTCTCACGTGCAGATCAAATTTCAGAATAAGAATGATACATGGATTAATGGATCACGGATCTTGGATCTGATTGACAACAATAAGTGAAGTGTTTCTGTTCTGACGTTAATGTCACCCAAGTCACAAAATCTACTTTGAAAAAAATGGTAGAGCTACATCGGAATTACTTTTGCTGAATTCAGACAAAATGTCAACTTTCAAACTTACATTCAGTGAATTTGAATTGATTAATAGCTGTCAGAATAATTGGCTATCAGAATAATCATTGCAGCCCTTAACTCAGGTCAATGGACTGCATCAAACTGCCCCTGGCAGTCAGCCACTTTTCACAAAAGGGATTTTGGCCAGTGCCAGATACCTGATAGTTTTCTGGTATAAATGCAAACTTTGTTTCATTGTTGTACACATTTGTCTTTGTTATGGGATATTTCAAAGTGTTCTGTTTTGAGGCAGTGAAATAGTGAGATATCTATATTTTTCAGGGAAAGTGGTGGTTTTGTGATCACCAGTAAGAAAGACAGCCTCATCTGCTCACCATTTAATAATACACATGTAACATTTGTGTGTTCGTACACACATAATTCTTTTTTTCTAAGGTAGACTGTCCATCTCCTCTGGGCCTTGTGCACGTGAGACTAAGCAATCACAGGGCCTCTGCTCATCTACCGTTCAGTGGCCCCACGGCTTGTACGTCATGTCCTCAGGATAGAAAATAGATTTAGTTTCATGGGAGGCCAGCAAGGCTTTAGTTGCGTTGATCAGGACAGAGCCATGTAACCATGGCAACATCCGCTCATCCCCCTAAACCAAGGGAGAGACCTGCTGTTTTCTTTTTGGCTGTCTTTAATTCACTCCATAGTTTGTACTTGTTTCACCACTATTCTGCCATCAGCAGTGGTGAAGTGATGAGAGGTAAACAGATTCAACAGATCAGCCTTAGAGTTGTCCTGTGTGGATCCAGTTTTGTATATTCCTGGGTAGAATGTGAAAAAGTAATAAATACATGAGGAAACAACAAGCATAGGATGACTCTAATTTTTAGCATATTTAAGCTATCTCAACTTCTAGACTAAATAATTTGCTAGACAGCCCAGGGTAATCTTAACTGCTGTGTTAAGTACTCTGAGAGATGAAATGGTCGGCAGTGTGATAGCTTCTGCCTAGTCCTCTGAGATGTCAATGGTCAGCCTCCCCATGCTGACAGGTTGTATAACACATGGACAAGAATAGCACCTCTGACAAGGCCAAAAAACTGAGCTATGTTACATGACAGCACAGTCCCATTGTTTTAGATTAGTAGGCCTATTGTTCTCCAGTTCATGCTTTCTTGGAAATTCACATATAGCATCCAAAGAAATTTGTAGGACCTCAGAATTCTATAAATGAATCCACAGCCATATTTTGATGAGGGGTGCCTAATTATAACAAGAAATGTGGAAGGATGCTATTTAAAGTCATATTATTGCAATATGCTGAAGGAGTACCATACCATCACTACTGATAGGAAAGGCTGACCTGTCCATTTTAGGCATGTAGTCGGCACTCTCATCCATAGCATCATAAAATTAGTAAGCAGGCACGATTGTAGCATCTTGTGCAAGGACTCTTGAAGAGGAAATGTTGATGGGCACACACATTTTGGTTTTTGATCAAGCCTGTGATTTTTTTTTTGGAGACCAAGCTGATGCCAAGATGAGCTGCTCAAATAGTACTGATCAGCCTAGTATTATCGTAGTATCCTGATGAATGGCCACGGTCTGTTGATGTGTAGTTTCTCTCCTCTAATTCCCCCAGAGAAAAACTGCTTCTTATAAATAGGCCATGCCTCCGAGGCTGAAATAGTTGTCATAAATGCTTGGTGGCTTTTCTGCCACTATGTTGCCTTTTGCACCAGCTGTTGCGTGCATTTGTTTTCACCATGTGATAAAATAGTTCAATACTTATTTTAGTAGGTCCTAAGTTTGCTGTCACCAGCCATATGTAGCTTCCGTCTCTCACCACTTGATGCCATATGCCAAATTCTTCAGAGGTTAGTTATCTGCTAGATCCAGTAAGATAAACTCAGTATAGAAAGCAGAGCCCTGGACTGTATGTTCAGTAAGCCCAGGAAGTGATGTGAGAGCTTTCTTACACCCTCTTGCTTATCATTTGGATTGTCGTTCTTAAGTTGTGTAGTCATGTTTTCAAATCACTTATTGGATTTGTATACATGTCATGTATCACCTTAATGGAAATGGCATCTTTCAGCCTCCACCTTCCTCACCTGTGTAGTCCTGTATTTTTAAGGCCTACCCCTCCTAAAATCTTGTTGTTGTGCGGTCAAAATGACTGTAAATGAGTAAGAAAAGAGTCTACCGCACACCCAAGCATTCCAAGACTATCCATTTACGTCATCGCATACCATCTCCTTCCAGTCAGCCTACCCGCAGCTTCAGCTCCTTTTTTAAGGTCTGAGAACTATTTGTCACTCTTAAGGTGCTCAAACAGAATGTCCCAAATATATTTGGTCAGAATGACTTATCTTCACTTCTGGCTATTCCAGCTCTTAGCACTCATCTAATACTAAATCAGACTGTGTGTTGGGTGCTCTTTGCGTCATAATGGTTTTTATGAGCTGTGAAGCTCAGGCTTTGAAGTCCGTAAACTATCACAGTCTGTAGGCCTGGTGGTGTGTTTGTGTGGATCCTAGACAAGCTGTCAGCCTGTCTTACCCTTATTGGTGCTGACAGTGCTGCATCACCAGCAGCCATGCATGTGACACAGAATTACAGTGCTATTATGGAGTTACTTGCAGTTACATTAAGCCAGCACTTAGCAGCAGAAGTAGTGACTGTGCCTCTAATTTCCCATCAGCCTAGAGCGGATACCACAGCCTGTCAAAGCTCTGATCCCAGCCTGGCTGACCTGCTAACCCAGTGGCTCAGCCTGCTCATGTCTGGCTGGTCTTGTGCACACACAGCACTGGCTTACAAATCATCTGGCACTGTTACACGTGTACCACACACCCACCTGAATACCCATCATTAGGAATGCCATCATATTGTTATTAATGATGTTTATTTGCTCCAGACATTAGCACTACCCTGCAAAGCCAAAAAGCAGTAACTGCTCGAGTAGTGAAACTGAGAAAAATCACTTTGAAGTCAAATTCCTGCCTGCTAAAAGTGTTGCTCGCGCATAAGTAGACTGTATATCATTTAATAGCATTTATGGGTATAATTCTTCCTATTAAATCTAAACCCTTTGATCTTTACAACTCAAAACCGTTGTTTGCCTCTGTGGAGCATAGCAGGGTGGTAGTTGCAAATTTGCAGTTTATATTACCATCTGTTTGTTTCATTGTTCACTGGAAGGTTTATGAATGGCTCTGTAAGATTTTGTATCCATGATGATCTGATTAAAGATACTGCTCACGTGAGCTGGTGTGTTTTTGGGAAGTTGTGTGTACCTACTTGAAGACACATCTGTTGTTTTTATTGAAGACACTTCTCTGATATGACAAAGTCTTTCCCAGTATATCACCATATAATATTTTCAAGCTATGCTGATATATTTTATTATGGTGTGACTGTAGACTAACAGGTATGTTGTGTTTTTGTGTGTTCTGCAGGGCTCCAGAGATTATCTTGGGACTGCCGTTTTGTGAAGCCATAGACATGTGGTCCCTGGGCTGTGTGATAGCAGAGCTTTTCCTGGGCTGGCCCCTTTACCCCGGGGCCTTGGAGTATGACCAGGTAACCAACCATCCGCTCATTGCTCCCGTTCTACCTCCCATGGGCTCTTGACCCACCATACTTGGGGAAGCTTCCACTTCTCCACTCCTTTCCCCCTTTACACCTCCTTTCCTCTCTGATCTTCATGCATCTCAACATCAGGTACACCTAATCTCCCGCTCCCGCTTCCTGTCTCTTGGGTTCCTCTTGTTTTTTTACAACTTGCTCTCTCTTCTGCTCCACCTCCATAGTTTTTTATTTTCACACTCACCATATTTCAGTAGGGCTCCCCTTCATTTACAAAGCTCTGTCCTCTCCGCTTCTGTCTCCTCCTCATGTTCTGCCCCCTCTGGTATCTGTTGCTTTCCAGATTGAATTAATTCATTCACTCCCCTCTGAATCCCCTCTTGCTCGGAGAAACACAGGTCTGTCTTCGGTGCCCCCCCTTCCTCCCACCCATCCTTAGACTGCCCCTCTGGCTGTTTAGGCAGCATTACACCCTCTGTTTCCACCCACACCCTACCAATTATTTTCCCACTCTTTTCCCTCTCCGAGCTCTAGGTATGCTGCACAGACTGTAGTCATTAGGGAATGTCGGATAGGAATTTTTAAAGAGCGATAACAATGTACTTTCTACCAAAGCTGCTACCTCATAACATTTTTGTTCACCATTTACAATTTTGAGTTAAAAAATTGAAGTAAACATACATTAAGAAATAGGTGCTACCGTAATTCCACTGCATTGGGCATAAAATTGGGTAAAAGTTTTGAATTTCACAAAAATTATGTAAAAAACAAAAAACAAATGTTTGAGTGGTGTTTTCTGTGCTGCCTGTGAGGTTACTTTCTCAGTGCACAAGAAGAGGTGAATCGACACAGATAACCAAGATTAGGCACTAGCAGATTACAATTTCAGTAAAATGCATTTAATCATTAGATGGCAGCCAGGCTCTATACAGATTTGAGATTGATGTTTGGTTTTCTGCTGGCTAAGAATCACCCTGAAATCCTGTCACACTAGTGACATTATAATACTGTTTGCACATGCTGTCCAATGTAAATGACTAACCACGTCAACCACTGTCCAGTTCAAACCCTCTAACATACGTGTGCAAATGTGAATATGATTTATTTCACGTGATGAGGTTCCTGTTATCTGCCTAAGTTACGCTCAGAAATCAGTTTTGCTTGTAACATAATAAACATATTTTATTAATAACACAGTGGACGATATACTACCATTTCTTGCCTGTAATATAAATTAAGGATTATAAAGGAAGGATGGTGTCCCACATGGGAGTAATGCTTTACATAAAGTAAAGAAGCAGATTGAATCTGACCTGCATATTGTGATTATAGTGAAAGTCGGTGAAAGGTTTTGTAGTGTAGGTCTGTCACTTGTAGTAAAACAGATGCATCCTCTGCCAAATGCTTCCTCAGTGGGGTATGGCAAGCTTGCCTTGTTTTGCCCACAGATGTAATTTCTTCAAAACCCGGATGTAAGCCTAAAATGATCAGATGACAGTTGTCGTCAGAAAACAGAAATTTTGAGTCATTTTGTGTGGCCAGTCAGATCACTCCTAATGTTAACAAGAATTTGCAAGTCTGTCTCCATGGCTACAGACATAACTTCCTCACTGGGAGCGGGGAAATGACTGACTGACAGACGGGCATGACTGTGCCAACAATATTTGCCTGTTTTGTGGAAAAAACACAATTGCCTAGGTCCTTGCCTAACTGTATACGGTATATCTGAAAAGTTTGATTTGAGATCTGCACGTTAATGACAAACAGACAGGTGAACAGGAAACCCTGTTGCACTGTTGTGTAGTGTGAGTGTACCAACAAAGTACACAAAATAAAGGACGTAACAGAATACAGAATGCAATGTGTACAATTGGAAATTTTAAAATATTTTTTAAATATTTATGAGGTTGAGACCTTTTGGCAACTTGAAAGTACTGAATGGATTTTCTCTAATAGGAACAAGTGGAAAAGAGGGAGAGGGGGATTTTGAGATTTAGGTAGAGAGAAAGGCCTCTAAGTATTTAGGCTCAGCAAGAAATAGAGGAGGAGGATAGATTATTTTAGGGAAGGAAGAGATAGAGGAGGCAAGTGACCGACAGTGACAGGTCCAGATTAGTGCCGTATTTCCTCGTTTTCAGTTGTGGCACTTCCCTGTGAATGTGCCGATGGCTGGTGGGGAGCTTGGGGCGGTGAGAATGAGAAGGATGGCATCTTCCTGTGAGTGATGACATAGCTGTTTGGAGCTATTGGATGCCCCCACCTCC
>OMLF01010745.1:10542-25540 GCA_900302615.1 Holocentrus rufus
CAATCCTGCCACTGACAACAGAAAATAACAACTTCTGTGTTTCATGTCAGCATGAGAAGGGTTTTGAATTTTTGAGAGGTTGCAGCTTGTTTTTTTGTTTTTGTTTTTTCTCACTTGATGCTTCCTTTTAGGCTTTTCCCTCCAAAGACAACCAGCCAGAGCAAACACATGCAACCTGACCTGGGCATCTCCGCCCAACCACATGCACATGCACGAGCGCGCACACACACACACACACACACACACACTTTCTTTTACAGCATAATGGTCATTACTGCTCTTAAGATGATGTAAAGTGCCTACCTCAGAGCTCAGAGGCCTGAGACAGTCGGGGGGTAATTAAGTGAAATTACTCTCCACCCCGGGTCAAGTGAGAGTGCGGGAGAGAGAGGGCTGGTTGTTGGGAGTGTGTGTACAGTTAGTCTGTGGGCTTAATTGGACTCCATGGCTTCTCATTTCTGGATTTCAGTAATAAAGCTAAATTATCTCTCATAGGGGCTCCACCCCATCACAAAGACATTTTAATGGTATTTCCATGTCCTCTATATCAGCCGTCCCCAACCTTTTTGCACCGCGGACCGGTTTAATGTAAGGCATTATTTAATGTAAGGCATTATTTTCACGGACCGGCCTTCAAGGTGTGGCGGATAAATACAGCAAAAACAAAATGACACGAGCGGCATAAAAACAAATGTTACGTGCATGAAAAATACAACTCACCATGACGCCTTTTCCCCTTTGCAAAGAAGCTCTTCAAAGACGTTTGTTTTTCACTCATTTTCACTAGTTTGCGGGCTTATTTTTAAGGTAACGTATCACGTGACCGAGACAAGCGTCTTGACGTGTCAAGACGCACAGACGGATGTAACGTGGGAGAGAATGTTTTTCAAAATAAAACATCTTTCAGACTCTAATAATCAATACAACGGAAATGATATAAATTATTTATTCTTTCTCTGCGGCCCGGTAACAAATGACACACGGACCGGTAAACAATTCGATATTGGTTGAATTGAAGTTGAATTACTTTCAAAAGAACCGCTGTTGGTGGATTGCCACTATAGTTAGCCAGTGCGATTAATTAGCTTACTGCTACTTCTGCCATGCCACCGGAAGTTAAGCCCATAATCATTTCTATAGTAACACCACCGAGAAGAAGGTGGATTGGATTCTAACAGTTTTGATTGGTCCGGTCAAGATGAGTAATACAACATTGATTGCAAAAAATCAAAATTCAAAACTGCAGTACTGACTCTTGCAATTTCCAAATCTTTCAAGAGTTAAATTAGAAATTGCTGCCTGCATACCAGGCAGCAACATTTTCTGGTCTTGCTGACCTACAAGTCTAGATGCACCTTAGAGAAAGTCTTTTCAATCCATCTTACTCCATACCCTAAATGCTATTTTTTTCCAAGAGCAGCAAAACAAAATGGTTTAAATAAAAGCTATTTCCACCTTTAACACAATTCACATTGTACTGCCAGTACTCAGAAAGAGAATCGCAAATTAATTAAAGAACTGCAATGAACTCTTTGGACGCTCATCAGACTCTTGGGGAAAGTGCAGGAAGTGGTCAAACTGAAAAATGTGAGGTCATCAACCTGAAATCAGGGCTATGTTCCTTCCTTTTCTCTTACGTCCCTCATTCTGCTGAGGAGCCCTGAGGTGCTTTACTGTCCTGTTTAGACCTACTAACCAGTTTACCCCTGGTTTTCAGAGTGTAGCTTTTAGATGTCTAAAGCACCAAGGTCCACAGCAGGTAAACATTCCTGAGCTGTGTGACGGACGGATTGAGTCAAGGGGGCAATCATCTAGTAAGGTATGCTGTCAATCAATAGATATATGTCCCTTATGGCACTTAGTTAGTGAAACTATTTTACACCTATATAAACATGTGATAAAATCAAATGTTTATGTAGGTGAATTCAGAGCCGTAGATAGACGGAGCTCGGCGGTGAACACTCGCCGCATGCAGCGACGCCTCATCGTACATACGGTCTGAGGGGGTAACACAACCACACTCACCTCTTAAAACCGCAAATCTGATTCACACAAGGTGTTTTATCTGTGCCATATCTTTTACACTTAGATCTTAGGAATTTAGCTGACATTCCTATTGGTTTTGTCATATACCGAGTGACTGGGTGGTGGTGTTTTTTTTTTCTCAAATTCTTTCTTTTTTTGGTAAGGTTTTTCTATGCCCCTGAGGGTATTTTATCTCACTTGCCAAAAATTTCTCTTCTTTTGTGGTTCTTATGATCATCTTATCACTATTTTTTATCACTACACAACTAAACTGGGAAAACAGGGCAAAAAGCAGAAGAAATCAACATTTACGTGTCGACATAATTTTCAAGGAAGCAAATATTAAACAGATGGGGGCGATAACATCAGTTTGCCAAAAACCAGAGAAGAATAGAAGCATTTTCCCTGCAGTGATCAGCATTTTGCAATGACTCCCACGACAAAAGAAAGACACAAGTCAACACAACTGATAGAGCTGGAGAATGTGAGTAAGATGCCAGTCACCCTTGTAATAAATCTCTTAACAAATAGCTGCTAATCCTTCGCCCGGAGGCTCTGCATGCGCCAAACCACAGCAGCTCTCGGCCTTGGCGGCGGTTCGTGTCGCACACAGCTGCCGGTGGGATCTTTTATCTGGAGCATCTCACACTGTCATGAGCACAAATATTTTTTGTACTGTGAGCACCCACAGTTTCGAAGAATTCAGATAGAAAACAGAGAACAAACAGTTGTTACGGTTATTACCTGCATGGCTGTGGGTCCAAATACTTTTTTTTTTTTTTTTTTTTGACCCTCTTGTCCACAATAAAACAAATAAAGTCACTCAAATCTCAACTTTTGGAAAGTGAAATATCTTTAAAACGGCATTTTCCTTCTGCTATAATGACAGTGGACCCTGTACAGTTTGGTCACGTTGATGTCACCTCCACCGCTTAGCTTCTCTGCACATGCTGACCTCACACAGCTGCCGCTTTAATCTGTAACTTTCAGTCAGAGCTCACCTACTTTTTTGTAATCCAACTTCATTTTCTGCCAGTTCTGACATCAGGACAGTTTACTCAGTCGTTTTTATTCTTGCATTAGTAACTCAGCGATGTAAACAAACCATTCCAGACGCCCAGTCTGCTCATATATTGGAGATTTGTGTGTTTTGTGCTCTCATGTGTGTAGACATAACGCTCTGATGTGGATGGATTTCTTGTTTCCTGCAAGCAATGAATGGAAAAAGGGGCGTTTTCAAAAATATCCCCCTCTGTGTGTAAAGTACAGATTTCTGTTTTCCAGGAAGTAATGGGATTTTTTGTGTGGAAATACAATAAAAAAAATTCTCCCTGCACAGTTAAATATGGTATGAAGAATTATCTGAGAAGTTGAAAAAATCGTTTTACATTTACCGACTTTGAAAACAGCAGCAGTGGGAGCTGAACCCTGAATCCTGATACAGTTATCACTGAACCACGCAGGGAGTTGAACCCGTCACCCCGGCGGTGTCGGTGCCTTGCTGCAGCGCTGTGCCTCGCTCACGGCCCGAGGTCGGACGCTCCACTCGTGACCGTGTTGACACAGCCACGATGGAGGCAGATAGGAGTGATCCGGTGCACGCTTCAGAAAATACCACACATGCCTTATCAGCCCCCGATCAGGTTTCTGAAAAGTGGAAAGTCCGTGTTGATGTTGGAGGGAGGTGAACGCCGTGCGCGGCCTGGCAGGCTTGGTAATATGTCATCTCAGAAGCCCGGGCTTATCTCCCGCTCACATCTCCACTCAGATGGAGAGAGAGGGCGAGCGCTGAGGCTGCCAGGTTTCCTTTTTCTTTCCAAAAATAGTGGCGTCACGTCTCGCTGACCAGGACTCACACAAACACACATGTCCACACACACACCTATGGCCACACAAAGAAAACACACACACCACACATGCAAACTGACCCACAGACCTACATCTGACCCTTGTCTCAAACACACAGTTCTCCTGTTCCCCTGTATATTTACTGAGCCGGGTTCATTCCCACTCAGGGGAGCTTTAAAATAGAAGCGAGGCGAAGGAGGTGAAACGTGGGTCTTCAGTCAAATAAGGACAGGTGAGCAGGAGAGCTGCACACACGAGAGTAAAACGTCCCTTTGTCCTTGTACATCCTTCTTTCTGTGCTATTTGCAGCTCCAGACACTGTAAAAGTTTCACTTTTTACTGCACGCTTGTTGAAACATCCAGCTCTGTTCTCTGTCTGCTGTCAGAAGTCAGAGGCCTGCAGCTGGCTGGGAGAAAATGGACTTTTGAATTATTCTTTTCTGCTGTGATAGCTTCACGTTACCTTGTGCTAAAACCAACTTCCTTCAGAGTTCAGTACTCTATAGATCCATTTCACACTGGAAGGATTTACTCCTTTTTATATGCCAGTCGAACAGTAAATCATCACTTTAACACCAACTAAAACTGCATTTACTATCTGGTTAATAGAGAGTCCTTGTCTGGCTTGTTTTCACCACTTTACCTGATCCTTTCTTTAGTCAATACAAGCTATGTAATGACAATATAAGATGTGATTTTTATTGTTTTAATGTAAATATAACATGGTTTATAAGTATCATGTGATATTTAATTTTAGTCAATTTTGAGGTAACATTCTGAAAGTAACAAATTTTTAATGAAACCCCGGCCCCCAGAAAGACCAGCTAATGGGAGTCCAGTAATAAACAATAAACAATACTGTGTGACATTCAAATAAATGTCTGCAGTATCAATGCAAAGAAAGTGCAGGTAGATGCATGGAGCGAGGTGCAGGGATGTCCTGATGTCTGGAGTCAGTCGAGTCTGGGCCCCACATTTGTCCTGGGCTTTATTCACAAATCTGAATTCTTTTTTTTAATATTAAATCCAATCTTCAGGACTGACTGCTGTTTCATATGACTGGGTCAGATTTGTGTGTTCAGGCACCTTTAAGTTATTTGCATTGGTTGCTGTGGAAATAGCACGGGCATGTGTGATGGGTGATAAGCGTGTGGCGTGTTTTTCAAACAAAAAGCTGCAGAAAGGGCATGCACACGCATCATCTTTCCCTCTATACCATCTATTCATCAAGTTGTCATGCAGAATTTATCCAGCGCAGCAGGAGAAGGTGCAGCAATGTTTCATGTTGCAGTTACAGTCTCAATCGTGTTGAGTTTCAAGTGACTTTCAGAACAGTTTGAAAACTGTTTTGAGCGTCCAGACTGTGATACGTCTGTGGAAATCTGATTTGAAACGCATTTCAAACTTTCCTATTCTGATGTTGACTCAACTTTTCCCTGGCAATCTGTTCATTTTCTCCGCAGCGCTACAAACAGTTTAAAGGATTTCACATGCAGAGACCTCTGCATGTAATGGTCCTTAAACTTGTATGCACTGATTAGCTTGACGTTGCAGGCCTTTGTGCAGAGCTCCTGCATGCAGATCTGTATCTCTGTTGATCCTCAAGAAACTCCTCAGGCATTCATTTTACATTTGGACAGACATGTACACAGTTTATTGCCTTTGGTTTTGATCTTGAATTAGACTCAATTTGCTCTGGACTCTGTCTCAACCCTCCTCGGACTTGAACTTGATTCGAACTTCGATTTGATCTTGGAATTGACTCGACCTCGACCGAGCTGGGCTTAACCAGGATCCTGGGGAGGATTATGCCATAATTCTCTCTCTATCTCCTAAGTATTGGATGTAGAGAAAGAGCTGCACTTCATCCTGCCATTTCAATATTTGCCACAGTGGATGTCTGTGTGGAGGAAAGTGAAAGAAAGAGGTGGAAAGAAAGTGAAAGAGTGAGAGAAAATGAAAGAGAAAATACATTAGTGACTCAGTTTCTGCTTGGAAAACCAAAGCCATGGTGATGACGTGAGCCCAGTTTCACTATTTAGCAGCAGGGTGGTAGATGGGACTGGACAATATCATGATCCAAGAATAGATATCGTCTGCAATTTTGGATATCGTAATATCACTATATAGAACAAGTGTTGTGTTTTCCTGGTTTTACAAGTTGAATTACCCTCCCCCAACGCTCCTCTTCCCTCTCCCTGTCTCTCTCCATGTCTCACCTCTGTCACTCTCTCATACCCACTCTGACAAACTGGATGGAAAAGCACCAGCTGCTTTGGTGAAAACACACCTGACGTTATGACCTCAGTTGTAAAAAAGTTCTCTCCCTATAAAACAGCATGAAGACATGATCCAGTAACCTAACTGTGTCGCTGGCTCCTCTTCCTCTCAGCTGATGCGATTTACATCGAGCCGGTTTTACAGCCTGGGTCTCACACACGTCATCCCCGCGGCTTCATCATCAGTCTGTACAGTGAAGTCTTGTAGGATGTAGCTGACCTAAATCTAAGGGCAGCAGATTCATGTCTTTTGGATACCAGGGGCGACACAGCTGACATATGATCCAGGATCTCATTAATTTAATTTACAGCAGCCATCATCACCCTACAAATTAACTGTGGCCCTGACTGGGTGAGCTTTAGCTAGCTCTCTGATTCAGTGCCAATGGGGGAATTAGCGATCCAGGCTAAGTCAGTTAGCTCCAAGCGCTAATGAGGCTCATTTATCTGCACTGGAGACAGGCTAAATATTTTGTTTCATAACACTGAGCGCTAACAGCTAAACACCCGACACGCTAAGCTATGAGAGAGCAGCCAGAGCAGAGGAGCAGAGGAACCTGGGAGTCCCCAAACCCCACTTTGAAAACCACTTTCATACATGATTTTACATGTAAACAATATGATCCCAGTTCTTCACATTTCTTTTCTTTTCTTTTTTCTTTTCTTTTCTTTCCTTTCCTTTTCACTGTTTTTAATCTTTTTTTAATTTCTACTTTTTTATTCATAATTTTTTCATCTCCCATTTTCATGTATGAAATATTTGAGTGACTGGTTCCTTTAACAGCGACAGTGTGCTGTTAAAGTGACAGTTCAAGCTCAGTCAGATGAATAAAAGTTAATGATACTCCATCCCTGCACAGACAGATCATGTTATGTAAAGTCACTGCATTCTGGGGAAGGAGGAAATTATGAGAAACAAACTTGCGGTCGATACAGTGACTACAGTAGCAGCAGATTTCCATAAAAGGAGAAACCCAAGTAAAAAACAGAGTGCAGGACTTCAGCACAGCCACAGCAGAGCTCAGTCATGTCGACCTGCTGGGTGCAGGGCGTAGAGGTGATGGGTATCACTGCCACTTGTTGGAGTATTACTAGGAAACTATTCCATTTCACTGGGTTTAACTGAGGGCTGAAGCAAATCAGTGAAGGCTGAATTAAAAACAAACAAAAATACCAGGAAGAATGTGAAAGACAACAAACTTAAGTTCGGGGTAAAGCTCTGTTTAGCAGCCCAGAAGAGCTGGTGAGTTGTTTTTGGCAGCGTGGTGGTAATCCACCCACATCGTCCATTAAACAGCTGGTTTATCATCGAGCTGTGTCCAGTAAATGTCAAAGCAAATGGGTCAGAAAATGTCTCTCACTCCAGTCCTGCCGATGCTGGAAACATGGTTGTGATGCTGCATGAAATGTAAAGATGCTGCAGACAAAGAACAGCAAAAAGGTTTCGCTATTATTCACATTAAAGCTGAAATCTGGGACTTTTTCCTGGAGAGAGAAGTTATTTTCTTCATCTGGATGATGTGACAGATTACACAAAAGTGCTAGAGAAAACTTTTTGACCAGATAGGACAAACATGGGCTGGGTAACCAGGTAGCTCGTTGGCATACTGGCCTACCCAAAGAGCCAAAAAAGAAAATCATTTTTGGTGAGCGCCACACAAGATGTTTTGGCCTTATTACCCAAGTTAGTCATATTGCCTGGACCAAAGAAGACATGTTTACTGGAGTGGGAGCTGTTTGTTGGAGAGCTGACAGCCAAAACTTCTCTGCTGTGGTCTGAACATCATTTCAAAGATGCAGGATAAATGCGTGAAGTTAATTGCAGGGATGTTGTACTGTCTGGTGTCTGGTGTGGGTCTGGAGTCTGCACTGCTGTTTCACGTAATCAGGCCAGATTCCTAAGGATTTCCTTTTTTTTTTTTTTTTTTCAAACTGAAAGCAACCCCATATTCTCTTGATTGACATATGAGAGGACTCCATCCCTAAGGGCGCTATTGGAAAAAACAAGCAAAAAAAAAACAAACAAAAAAACAACCATTTAGTTTTGCTCTTTTTTTATGAGTTAGATTTGAAGGTGCACTATGTAGTTTTTAGAGAGATAATTGTTTACATTTGCAGAACCTGCCACTAGAATGTAAGTGTTTGAATTTGTTTAATTCGATCATAAATTCAAAAACAAAGATGCTTCTTTGAATAGTAAATATATTTGTAAACAAAATTTCTGGCCCTGCATTTGTAAACAACAGTAAAATGGGAACTTTTCAGTGTTCCAAGGACCGAGTAGATTAATGTGATGTTTATTTTCATATATCATAGACTTTTCCACATCTCTGAGATGAATAAGCATCTCCTGAAACTACATACTGTACCTTTAACAGCAATAACTGTGGTGTCAAGCTATAATGGTGAAAATTACTCATTCAGGTTTTCTGTTGAAAATGCATGAAAGAGCTGTGTGCAGCACTAATGCAGGATGGATGCAGACCCTGCTACCTCTCAGACCAAAGCACAGATGGTTTTCAGGTCTGCTGGAAGCCCTGCAGACAGAGTTCTCACTTCTCATGACTGACGATGGAGGAGGGAGTCGAGCTGAGCTGAAGCTGCAGATGAAGCTGCTGATTAGAAGGTTCGTCTGTTCAGGCGGAGCCAGAAGAGATGGATGATGATGTATGAACTGACCTCTGGCACTCCCACACCTGGATCCTGCCTCGCTGTCGGCAGATGAAGTACAGGTTTGAGTGCATACGTTCTTTTGTGTGTGTGTGTGTGTGTGTGTGTGTGTGTGTCCCAGGCCTGAGGACAGTGCAGGACACACAGTTGCAGCGAGGCGTGATGCTGACACTGATGACTCAAGTCTGCTGGGAGGCTGCAGCTCCAGCTCTGTCAATTACTGTCCACTTCTCTTTGCTTATCTCTCTCTCTGTGTGTGTGTGTGTGTGTGTCTCTCTCTCTCTTTCTCTACCTCGCTCACTCTTTCTTTCTCTCCCTCATATCAGCTTCTCTGTGGTTATGTGTGCATATGTGTGTTTCTGATGTCATGGGATACAGTGAGATCAGAGCTCTTTGACAAATCTGCACTCTGGCTTTGTAATCGAGTCTTAAATGTCAATTCTGAATACACAACCCATCTCGAAACCAAATGCCTGCCACCACCGCCACCCTCGAAACACCCAGAGACCCGAGAAAATAAACATCAAGATGGGCGGTTGGTGTACAAACACAACTGATTTTGATGAACCGATGTTTGTTGTTGGAGCTGGTTCTCTGGGTCTGTGACGTCTGTATCATGAATTGCCTCAGACCTATCGGCCAAAAATAAAAAAAGTTGGTTCGAGTGCAGCAGGAGGGAGGGGCCGACGTTCGTATATAGGTCACTGTTTTCCTCGAAAAATTGAAAGCAACGCCTTCCTCGCCCCTGCCGGTCTTAAGTCTTGCTGATGGCTCAGCATAGATCACAGCCGGTGAAATACGGCTGCAGGGGAAGATTTCCCCGAGAGCCTGTGTGAGATGATCCTTCAACAAGATCCTTATCTCGCCTAAAGTGACTGATTTAGAGCGAATCTCACTGAAGCAGGTGAATTTACATGAATTCCTGCGAGCCCGGCACGTGAGGAAGGAGTCCCGCACCTGGTGGAAGTTTCTGCACCTTTATGGAAGATCGGAGCTCTGAAGGCACGTGGATTGTTCCACCTCGGGGGGGAAAGTGGATGCAAAGTGGATCTGGTTGATATACAGCAGGAATCACATCCAAAATCAACAAGTGCCTGGATGATGTATCACACGTTGGGATCACACTTGTTGTTATAAACTGTGAGCAGAGTTCTGGAAAAAAAACTTCGTATGACTCAAACATATAGAGATGAAACTCATTAAACGTGGATATTGATGGTGGTGTTATGACATCCACTTTTTAATTTTTTTTCTCTGCGACGTTGACTCACTGATGAAACATTTTCATCTCCAACTTCACAGAGAGCTGGTAAACACATGCCAAAACAACATTTGTTTTAGTTTATGTGTGATTAGCTCATATGGAATAAATCTGATGCGCACACACTTTTATCAAGTGCATAGTGCATCGATAAATGACTAATGCAGCACTAACAGGTCTTGTGACTTCATATTGATGAGACACGTTTGATTGATAAGTGTGATTTCAAGGTCAGAGCGGGACAGATTTTTTATTTTAATCCCCAGAAAACAATTATTCAGACTAAATGTTACAGAAATACTCCAGAGTTTTGGGCAAAAATCCCCCTTCCCACCTTACCCAGACTGAGACAAGATGTTTGAAACCATTTTCACCTCTGTACGTCAACTGGCTCATTTTCTATGGTTAGCATTTTGTGTTATCTTAGCATAAAGACTTGAAGTCTACAGGAGTCATTAGCCTAGCTCTGGTTATAGTTCCTACCATCGAACTTCTCCCAAAACACTACTTCAAATACACGATACACTGTGTAAATGAGACAGCTCTGGAGCTGCTGTAGGGTTTGTTTTTTCACTTTGATGGAGCTGGGCTAATGACTCCTGTAGACTTCAAGTATTTATGCTAAGCTAACACAAAATGCCACCCATAGAAACTGAACCAGAGGTGAAAATGGTATCAAACATCTGGTCTCAGTCTGGGTAAAACGGAAAACGGAGATTTTATTCTTTAATATTCCTTTAAAGACCATCTCTCAGCTGGAGAATCAGGATTTCAATCCCGAGTCTGCTTAAGTGTCCTTGAGCAAGCCTCTGGATCCCGAGTCGACCCTGACCTCCGAATCCCCCGGCGGGGCGGGGAAGCATGCGAACAGGGAATTTCCCCACAGAGATCAATAAAGTAATTACAATATTTACATTTATCCCACATTCCTGACATTATTAGCTTCGGCAGCCATAAAACTGGGTATAAAACATGATAAACAAGCTGCATTCCTGTGGAAACTCGGTGGGAGAGCCGTCTAATAACTCTTGACGCAAGTGACAAAGACAATGCAGCTTTGGCCAAAACACTTAATCTGTTTTATTAAAGGAAGCAAAAGGAGTCGTCGTCTGCCAAATATGGTCATAAACATATCACCTCGCTCACACCAGCGTCGTCTCTCATTACACTGACAGGAGAGTGTGTGTGTGTGTGTGTGTGTGTGTGTGTGTGTTATTTATCCCTGCTTTGTGCCTTTTACCCTGCCTAAATAATGAATATGTTCTATGTTTAAACACACCCAAAAAGCTTCATGGCAGTACAGTAAGAACTATTGCATCTCAGCTGGAGTGGTTTTATCCCTGCTCTGTATTTCATAAATAATCACACACACACACACACACACACACACACATGCAAATACACCAACACTGCAATTATCTACACACACACATGCATATATATTCACGTCCATACATGCAAGGATGCATATGTGCAAAAACACGCCTTGAACATAAAAACACACATGCACATAGAGAACATTCATTACACACACACACACACACACACACACACACACACACACACACTGATTCACGCTGACTCACACACTCCAGATTAAGGAGGGGGGATTTTATTTACTGTTGCATCCAGAGGCCAAACCTCACACACAGCCAAACAAAAGCAGAGCTGGCAGATGTGGACGGATCTGCAGGATGAAGCGCAGCAGCAGAGCGACCGACGATCCTGCCGGGGCACCGAGCACAGATCCTCTGGGACCAGAACCGACACGCCGAAACCCTGCAGCCTCAGTCTGCCGCCTGCTGCTTCAGGTGATCCTCAAAACAAACACACTTCAGTCTGCACAATCATTCTGCAGGACGACTTCACTCACTCAACACTGCTCACTTTACGCTGCACTTCTGCTTGAAGCCGGACCAGGTTGAAGTCATCTTGTGAAGCTCTTCTTCATGGGTAAAGTTTGAACTCACCACATAAAAGTGGGAGAAAAAATTTCTACCCAGATCTTGAAAAAGAGCTTGTTGAGTGCAAATTAGTGATTTTTATTCAAGCTATATATTGTAGGCTGTAATGTTCACATACAGCAAACTGTTCTTAATGCTGCCTGAGGAGGAGCACGGGTTCGAAACACGTTCAAGGTGCTTTCTGTTTATGTTGTGATGACGAACACGTATTCGAAGGAAAGAAATGGGCAGACATCAGGAGGGATGTAAGCCTCACACACAGAACTCTGATGCTATATTGCTTATTTATTCAGAAATCAATATTTCAGCACATACTGGCCTCCAGAAGAAGGCAACATGAAGGAAAAGCAGAGGGTTTACTTATTTAACAATAAATGGCAAAAAGTTTTTTACATGTTATATTGAAATCACACTAGTTTTACATCAGGGAAAATTACTTATATCATATAGTACAAATAATATTGCAACCAGTTCCATCCAATAATATCATCACATACCAACGTTTATCACCTCCACCACATTTCACTTTAACTTCTTTCAAAGGGACACAAGTGGCAGCATTAGACAACCAGGATTTTTGGGTGTTCACACCACAAAATCCCTCTTTCCTTTTCACAAGACACTAGTGGCTGGAATTCATTCATTTTGAAGAAGAAGAAAATGGTTGGTTTCCAAATACAAAGCACTTGACAGTTTCCATGTTTGTCAGGTCCAGCGGTTCCTCCCTGTGTTACGTCCCGCTTCAACCAGAAATATGTGGGATCACTACATTTTCAGTGGCAGGTCTCAGTAGGAATCAAAATATTAGTTCTGTGCTCTGTCCTATTGAGTTACTCCACACATGGAGGCCTTGAAGGCAGCAGTGGACTTACAGTGAAGGTAGTTTCCCAAAATCCAACCGCACATTGAACACATCGCCCCACACAAATGTTAAACAAGATGTTTATTGTCATTCTTCATTACACAGGTGTGGAGTAGTAGAGTACAGTCACTTTTCTAAAGTGCAATAAAAACTTAAAACCATGCATGGTATTTGCTTAAAATATCTAAGAATAAACACTCTAATATAAAGAATGAAAAAGAGATCAATAAAACATGTAGCAGAGCTGTGCAGCTCGTACTGGCAGCATCATATATCAAGTGTGAGTTAATGTCCTGGCTGTGGTTTCATGTTGTTCATGTTGTTCATGTTGTTCATGTTGTTCATGTCCTGACACTTCAGGCCCGTGGGAAACATGGAGACGTTCAACTGGAGACGGGAACAGAAGAGGAAATCGACCAAGAAAAGGAAACACAATAAATCATGGGATGTTTTAAGCCAATTACAGACAATTAAACTGGATGATGTATTTTTAATTTTTTTTTTTTTTGGTCACATGCTGCCAGTTTATTACAGTGATGTCATGCTGTGCCCACTAACTTCAACTGGGAATTAAACACTTGTAGATAGTAGTATTCTGCTTTACACACTGAGCAGCCCAATAATACAAAATAAAGTCATGCACTGTCTGACTAAATAAATAAATAAACAAATAAATAAATAAATAAAGGAAGGGCGGGTGTACGGAAGAAAAAATATGGCAGCAGAAATCCAAAACAAAACAATAGGAAATGCCAGCAGTATCTTTGTAGGTCAGAATCAAAGTGTTTCCTCACTGTAGACCAGATGAAGGATCTCTGGGGACTTTGCTCACAACCTGAAGAACTCTGCTGTAAATCCTCCTGGGCAGTGACGACCACGGTTTACAGCGGAGAGACGGCAGGTTAATATGATGTTTATGACAGGATCTGAAGCCGGACAGAAAAAAAAAGTATGTCATCCTGCGAGTGACTCAGGGACGAACCGCGCAGCTCTTCTTCTCAACCTGCTGTACGTAAACATGTTATTACACTTCCTGCACAAAAATGAATCTTGTTTTTGAACATTCCTCTGCACAGTAAAAGAAAAGGCTGCAGTTTCAACTTACTGGACAAAACAAGGAAGAGTTTTTTTTTTGTTTTTTTTTGCCGGGTGTTTCTCAGCCTCAGAAGGAATTTTTATTTTTTCCCCCAGCAGTTTAACTTTGCTTGTTGGTTTTATCTACTGTGGATTTGGAGTTGGTTATTTTTAAGCACATATTTATTTATATTTATAAATGTCTGTGTGACTGATATGTGTGATAAACTGGTGTCTGGTATGATCAGTTCTCTGCTCAAAAGTGATGATGTGAACCTTTAAAGGACCATACTGATGTGTTTTATTAAAATTCACATACAATTTACACGACTACTGTTCTCCAAAGTACACTGTTTCAGATCCACATCAGTGAGCTCCTGGACCAGAGGAGTTCAATGTGATGCTCACATTGAATTGAAAAGTTGAACATCTTGTGGTGCGTTCACATGCAGTTAGGAAGCTCTGACGTCTGGGGAGTCAAATTCACAGTGTTGCATTCACTTGCCATGTGGTTGGAGAATCAAATCCAGTGGAGAAATGATAAGCAAGCATGGACAGTGAGAAAGATGATATGGATTTGTCTGCTAGCTGTAATAAAACTGATGATAGTTTGTCTGGCTAAACACCAAGGAAATATGTTTTTCCTGTTTATCAATAGCACATCAATGAATCATCCCTCACACGTTTCTTGGACAATCTTGGACAATTAAATTGAGACTGAAGTGAAGACAACATTTTCTCCAAAGACCCAGACAGCTAAATTCCCCCCTGTTATGAAGTCAAACCTGACTTTTTGTTCAGTGTAGTACATGACTTGTTTCTCTGGCTCTGTGGTACAGTTTCTGTTAGTGACAAATTGAAGCTCATTTGCCCATAAACACTCAAACAACATCCAGTGAACCCTCAGATGGATCCAATCCTCCATGTAATGTCGATACAGTACAAAGTGTAACGTGATGACAGATTTGTGGCTCTGCAGTGTTGAACACTGGAGGGGCTGCAGTTCATGTACATA
>OMLF01010747.1:0-27388 GCA_900302615.1 Holocentrus rufus
CTTCCTTTTCAAAGCCGTATATATATAGTACAAAAGGAAACTGGTGTGAATTAGTTCTTTACTTTTTATTGATAAATGATGAAAAAAAAAATGAAAAGGCAAAAAAACTTGTTCTCGTTCAGCTCTTGCTTTTTTCTTTCTCTCTCTCTCTCTCTCTCTTTCTCTCTCTCTCTCTCTTTCTCTCCTGCCCTCTCCGCTGTTGGAAGGGTTGAAAAAAAAAAATAATTGCAGAAAAACTTTTGTCTGAGCAGAATGCAGTTAGCTCACATGTTATTCTTGTCTGTATGCTTCACATTGTATTACCATACCCATCTCTTCAGCTTCTCCATTCAACAGCTAATGTAAGTGAACAAATTACGCTGACGGGCTTTTGGGGGTGTCCGCGGGTGGGTTAAGGAGGGACGACAGGGGTTCCAGGGGTTCGAGTCGAGGAGGTCTGCGGAGAAGGTTGCGGGGGTAGGGAGGGCTGGATGAAATGCTTAAGGATCTCCTCTTTGGGATGTTGGAATGGGGCTGCTTTGACAGGGTAAGAGTTTGCTCTTTTATTTATTTTGGTTTTGTTTTCTTCCTCGTTTTTTTTTTTCTTTTTTTTCCCTTTTCATTTTTGATTTCCTTATCATATTTGCTATCAGGGTATGCTGTTGTTGAGGCTCTCTTTGAGGACGCCTTGGTCTGTAAATGAAAAGCTACAAGCACCTTATAACCGGACTCGTCCCGCATGAGGCTGAGAAAAAAGGGGGTTTTGCATTTCCAGGACATACACGCCCCAGTCCCGCATCCATTCAAGATGATCTTTTTTAAACCGAAGTATTATTGTAATGGTGGGTTTTACACAAGTGAAAACCTCAGCAGTATTAGCCATTGACAACACACGCACCAACCGGCCACAAAACAAGCCAGCATGACCCTGATCTCAGAGGTAACCTCTTGGCTTCTTGAGGGTTCAGGGAAGTCCTCCCATTTTTCTCCCCTGTCCACCTCATGCTGGGCTATCCGTGTCTCTGTTCTGTTGTTTTTGTTCCTTTTTTTTTTCCTTTTCTTTTTCATCTTCTTACGCGTGTATGGTTAGCGGTGTAATAGGCAGCACCCTTAGGCCCCCTGACTCCCAGCTCTCCAGCGCCTCTGTCTGTGCCCTCAGTGCAGCACCCCATGTCTTTGTGAGAACACCCCCAGAGCTCTAGGTGAAATGCATGTGTTAATTACAGTTTCTTTTCCATAAGAAGAAAAACACAGTTTGAGAAGAGCAGCACCTGATTGAATAAAAAGGATGTTCTTGACTGTACCATTTTGCTGTGCCATGTCTTTTTTTTAAATCAGTGACTGAATAAACAAGCGTAATAAACCTGTTAATATGTCGAGTTCAACATACTGCACACACACAGGTGGTGTCTTTAAGCCTTAAGGGGTTATAGTTTTACACAAATTTGTTTTTCCTCATTATGCAAATTTATTGAGCAAAGTAGGTCCACAACAACTGATCTCTGTCAATTGTTTTCTTTTTTTTAAATTAATCATTTAGTCCACAAAGTGCCAAAAATAATAAATGCTCATCATAAATGACCTAAACCCTAAAGTGATGACTTCAAATTGATTAATCTGACCAATTTTATATGAACTGAGAAAAACAAACAAATCTTAGCATTTTAGTGAAGCTGTACTTAGCACAAAGGTGTGGCATTTTTACTTGATTGAATAAAATTATTTATTTTGTATTTATAGATTAACTAGTCATTTCAGCACTAATGCATCTTCTACCTGAACAGGACAAGAGGAACCTACGGTGTAAGTATTAAGTTTTTATTATGTATTTGTGAGTTATTCACAATTAAATTCACTGCAGAGGCCAATAGCATGCTTTCAAAAAAATGTTTATTGTGTTCTGAGATGCTTGTCTGGAATTTAAGACAAAACACACAAGACAATGACAGGTAACAAGAAACAAGAAAATGCAGTACCAAAAATAAAATCTGGTCTCAAAGTGCATTATAAGTTTAAAATAAAAATCTGTTGAGATAAATTACATCCACATCAAGCTTACTCTTCTGTAATCCATCTCATTAGAGCATTTTACATCCATTTCCAAATAATATTGTTGCAAGTAGTTCTAAAGTGGTCTTTGGTCTCAGGATCAAAGTGTTTTTTTGTTTTTAAGATGTACGATTATTTCCAACACAGAACTAATGTTGGGATAACTAATGGGAAATGTCATCTCTCTGCTGTACTTTGTATTATTTTCATTTGTATTTAAAAATCTTTGCTGTGCAGTGACTTCAATAAAGTGCAACTCAAAAGCCAGGTATAGATAGATAGATTAAATTAACCTGTCCAAAGAGTTTGGCATTGACATAAAAACTAAATTCTACCTATGAGTGTCTTCGTACAGTGCTGCAACATTCAGTCTGGTCTGTGCTTTTAAGCGTCTCCTGTATAAAGACCTAAGTCACGTAACATATTTCAGGCCCATCAGTCCTCTCCAGCCGGGTCCATCAGAGGGTCAGCAGCCATGTCCTCCCTGGGTGGCTGGAGATGGTTTGCCTGTTGTTAGTGGTAACAGTGAGCAGATTAGCGGGCTGGCCAGCCCAGCTGCAGCACAAATGACACTAGTGCCAGTTTTAGCTTCATTTTCAATTCTGAATTTTACTGTCTGCGAATATTTCTGGAAACATTTATGCATTATCTACCTGAGAACCATTTTGGGTCTGCGGTGCTGGGTCAGTCTCCTGGACCGGAAAGTATTTGCCCTCAGGAGCAGAGGGACTGTCCGCTTGTCCTGGGACCAGCAGAGGCTGGGACTGGGTTTGATGTTGCTCTGGTATATCAGCTACAACCTGGTAAAGAGATGTGTTAACAATGGGTCTTTTAGAGTTTCAAGGCAGTATGTTAGGGGTGGTGGAGGAGGCATTTACCTGGGTGCCATTTTGGGCCTCTGGCACAGGGCTTGTCTCCTGAACTGGATGGTTCTCATTAAAAAAGTAGGGCATGGCAGCATGTTGAGGGACTGGTGGATCACTGTTTCTATTAGTCTGGTATCTGCTCTGTGGTGGAGGGGGTGGTGGTGGTGGTGGAGGAGGAACCATAGCCTGTTTGGATGGAGAAAGTATTACAACCTTTATGATTTAATTCTCATGACAAAGGAAAAAATATTCCCAGCCAAGGTGCCTGAACAAAATCATAAACCAGAGGGAGGGAAAGTGTTTCACAAAACCTGGTGGCAGAATATAGGAAACTGGAAGGCTATAGGTTTAAAGAGCTCCATATTTTATTTTCTGATTCCCACCAAATGCTAATGCCAAAAAATCTCCATATTAAGTCGTTTAGTCTCATGTTCAGTGTTAAAATGTTTGTTTTTCTTCAGAAAGTCAAATCTGCCAATAGAATGAGATAATCCCACTTGTTTCTGATGCAGTTTCACTTGTTTCAGGAATTTTTCTGGGAACACGTGTAAATATCTTGAAACGAGGCAAAATAAGGCAGATCAACCCACAAGGATCAAGAAAATGACACTTGGTTCAAGAAAATTCTGAAACCAAATTGATTAGCATTGGAAACAAGTGGGGTTATCTCATCCTATTGGCAGCTTTTTTGACTTTGTGAAGAAAAACAAGCATTTTAACACTGAATATGACAGTAAACGACTTGTTAAAATGGAGATTATCTGCATTACCTTTAACTGTCATTTGTGATATTGCTGCAGTCTACATAACAGTTAACAATGGGTTGGTATCAATCACAACAATATGAGTGATGAGTGTAACGCTACTACAACGGATGTGTGTGGCTGTTGGACTGTTAGCCCTTAAAATAATCTTACCATTTTTCAGTCGCTTTTGTCACTTCAAAGAACAGCAAAGGACATACAGTCTTCACAGCAGGAAACTTATTTTCTGGAAAACACCGCCTGATTTTGGATAATAAGGTCAATTTCTCCTTTATGCAAAGGCTAGCATGTGCCGAGAAAAATATGCCATGCATCACACGCTGTCAACACGACCAAACTTCCTCGATTCGCCCAGCTCAACTCGAGTGACGACATTTCCGTTCACTTTTTGTAAACAAAAAAAGGCTAACAAACAGACCGACAGATACATCAAATCATCTCGCTAAAACAGTTTGCAGTCTGTGTCACCTACTATTTTAGTAGCCACTGCATAGCACAGCATCAATAGTTTATTCCGCTCGACGGTTCAGTGGATGTTATCGCTTCTCCTGTCGATTCTCCGTCAAGCTTTTCATGGAGTGACAACATACTGGTCAGCTAACAGCTAACGTTTAGCTAGCCGACGAGGGTTAACGTTAGCTCGCATATGCCACATCGCTCAAACGTAAGATAGCATTAACAAGTTAGCTGAGTGTCCGTCATCCTCAGGCCGAAGTGGACTCTCTAATGGTGGTCTCAGTTCAATGGGGAACTGTCTGTCTTCGCAAGGTGCCGACGACCTGTCTCTCCTGAATGAGTCCGAGGGTGCCAGCCTGCCAGGAGAGCCTCCGCCGCCTTACCAGGTGCGCTGCTGGGGCTGAATCAAAATCGACCCCGGGGATTTAATCGCATGTCACCTAGTACTCCAGCGTAGTTATGCAACTTGAGGAAAATGTTATGGCAGTGACCCTCTGCATTATGCAATTGTCATGGAGACGTATCCCGTCTCCAAGGATTATTATTCTTGTCAGCAGTCACATTCTCAAAAATTTAGCCTGTCAACACAAGGTCCTAGTCCTACCAGTCGCATCAGTGTCCAGTTTTAAAATTGCGCAAATACAGATGTTGTATAATATTGCATCTTAATGGGCATTTAAAAAAACAAACAGTAAGTTACTCAGGAATAGTCGACTGAGCATGCATGCCCATTCTTCAGCAGAGTGCACTGTCATGCCTGGGAGGTGCCCAGTATAAGCCCAGTCCCCCACTGTTAATGTAGATGTTGCACAGTAGCATCAGGGGTAAAGTGCCTTTCTCAAAGGTAGCTCGACAGTAGCTGTACAGGGAGAAAGTGTTTCTCCTTCACTTTCCACTCAGTTGAGTTCAACCGAGGTCACACGCCCGCTTATCTAACTTAATAGGCTCCTCCCATCCCAAATGTGGTGTCTGGTGTCCTCCAGATCCCTTTTAATCTTTGCCAAACTAACACATGAAACTGGAACCACACTAACTAAAAATGCATCCTTCTCACAGTACCAAAATTTGATAGGTAAGAATGAGCAGCCCAACAAAATACTAATTTAAAATTAAGAGGAATAGATATCAAATTTCCTGCTGTAACAGTAAGGATGATTATGTACTCTCATTTTGATTTACAATCCTAAACATTTAGGCTACAACTGAATAAGAACACTGAGTTACAGAGTGAGGTATCAGGTTGCCTCCATACAATGATACCATTACTTTGGTATCATTTTCAAAAATTTGGTACTGACTTGGCACCTAAGTATCTATTTTTGTGGCAACCCTATCCCAAGATGTGAAGCCTCAATAGATGACATGTTGGTTGTCGCCTTCCCCTCTCTTTCTCAGGAGCGCGCTCAAACAGTGCCAGTGTACCACCCCACTCCTGGTGAGAGCCGCCTGGCCAGCCAGCTGACCGAGGAGGAGCAGATCCGCATCGCCCAGCGCATCGGCCTCATCCAGCACCTACCCAAGGGCATCTTCGACCCAGGCTCTGACCCCTCCGACAAGAAAGTTAAAGAGTGAGTCCTAACCAATGGCATCATCATATAGATGGCAAATATGAATTGGAACAGACCTCATCACATTTGATGTGTTTTTAAGATTTACTGTGTGTGATACCTTGTACCTTAGACACCTTTTATTTAAATATCATCATAGCCTTAATCTTTAATTATGTCATTGATTTAGTTAAAGGCCTCCGTGACTTAAATTGTATAGTATTTTAGTCAACAAAATAACATAATAGTAATCAAAAATATGCCCACTACAGCATTTCTTTACAGAGGCACTTTACCCCTGATGCTGTACAGTCTCAGCATGCACTTGTGATTATGAAATATACACACACTTCATATTCAGTTTATTTGAATACGATGTTTATAGGTGATTGCAATGTTGCAGCTTATTAGTCGATGAAGCTGCCTACAGAAACTGCTTTGATTAAGACTACCTGGCTTAAAGGAACACTACAACCCAAATAATAGGCTAAACTCATCTGCTCACTCCAGTGCCATTTAAAACTTCAATGAAGTGTGTACAACAATGAAACACACAGATTTGCCTATACCTGAGTTTATAACAAAACAGTAACTATTGTCAAGGACAGTTACGATAACTGTCTTTTGTATCATTTTCATTTTGTCAAATATTACTCAATTAAAGCATGCAATTAAATTGTTAATTTCTAATGTCATCTTTACACACCATTTCTACTATAAACAAGAAACTTTTATTCCATTCTGTTCTGTTGTGATATATTATAAGTTGATCTGTATGTGCTTGAAAATGTGTAACAGTGGTTGACATTTCAATTTACTAAGACAAATTTAAGTTTTATTTATCTTTGAACTTGAGTCTTTCTGTCCTTTAGGTGCGTGATCTGCATGATGGATTTTGAGTATGGGGATCCTGTTCGGTTCTTGCCCTGCCTGCACATCTACCATGTGGACTGCATTGACCCCTGGCTGATGCGCTCCTTTACCTGCCCCTCTTGCATGGAGCCTGTAGACGCAGCCCTGCTGTCCACCTATGAAACCAACTGAGCAGCCTCTGATCGCCGCTCCGGCCTAGAAATAAAATGCATCTTTATAGCCCAAGCTGTCCTAGGTCTTCAGACAGGTAGCCGTGAAGAGGTGCCATTACGCAGATGCTGAAAGGGTGTTTTAGGGTGCGTATAGATGCAGAAAACAGTGGCCTATAGTACATTTCTTAGGTGTGATATGGGCGTATTTGGGCTTTGGAAGGTCTCTGCTTTTTACAGTAAGAGAACGTGCCAAACCAATATTATGTGAAGGAGACATAGAACGCTATACAACTAGATATTACTGCAGACTGATTTCACTTTTGAATGACTGCCCATCAGTTGTAACTTGTGATTTTAATGGTAATTAAATGCATGTGATCAATGTCATTTACTTCCCCTACAATCAACCCCCCCTTCAGACCTAATGTGCAATATGTAATGTTAATAGAAAAGTGCAAGAAAACTGTGTTGATCAAGTCTGATCTGACCAGACCACAGAAGGCAGAGTGCAGTCATTTTCCTCTTTCAAAGGCATCCTTTGCCTTGAATGTTTCTAAATTATAGGGCTCTTTACTGGAATGCAGTTATCAAAAACTCAGAAAAAATATGCTATGATGTCCCATTGCCATGTTTACACCACCGTATTAAGAGAAAATGGCGTCATCAGAGCTTTGGAAGAGAATTTTGATTCATTTGTTGTTTTCTGGGTAGGGGATTTTGTTGTCTGTACTGCAGTTGTCCTAAGCTGCTTTTATAAAGGTGGGTCTATTTTCCGTACTATATGAATCCTCTCCTTTGCTTTGCGATGGGTTCTCTACTTCAAGTTGATGTCAGTCATAAGTGTCTCGTGTTCCGTTTGTTCATGTTTACCGACAGCGACATTTACAATGACAAATATGCTGTGCAATCCCCCTTAAAGCACCTTGGGATTCCCCTTGTCTGGCACTCTGTAGCTTGTAGACATTATAGATGACTGTGTGTGTGGGTGTGCGTATTGGTGTGTGAGTGTGTGTTTTTTAGAGGGAAGGTGGGTAGAGATTGACATTATGTTAAGCTTACATTTTGAATTAATTCTGACAGTTGTAGGCCTAGTTGTAGTTGCCTCTGTTTTTCTGTTGTAAAGTTGTTGGATCTCGTGTTGATGGCTTCCCTACGGCAAGTGACACATTTCCAGGGCTCTCGGGTCTTGGAAAGCAAAATGCTTTTAGCTTTTGAAATGAGATTTGTACTATCTGATACTGACTGAGTAATGTATAGCACAAACAAGTGAAATTGTGAAAGATAAGCTGCAGCAGTAGAATGGAATGAATTCTGAATGTAAAGTAACAGCATTATTTCAGCTTTTTCCAAACCTGGACAGTATAAGTTGACAATAAGAGGACGGGTCTGATTTACTCAGGCTGCTGTGCCTTTTAAGGTTGAAGTAAGCCAACTCCTGTGAAGTACAATCATTTCTGATACTTAGAACTTTTATTTTCTTTTTTTCTCTGTTTTAGTTGTCCTCTAGGGGGAGACAGATAATTAGATACCAGCACCGTGCTGATTTGTTTGTCACATAATAAGAAATAGACCGAGAATGAGGCCAGAAGTTTCCTCTGGCTGCTGTTACAATCATTTTGTCTTTTATTTTGTAATGTGTGCAAGCAGGGCACAGCTTTTAGGAGAATCCTCAGACCACAATAAAAGTGGATACCAAATTCTACATGAGTTTGATGTGTGTCCTTACTGTGTCAAAATCATTAAAGTCGCCATTGGTGAAAGCCACAAGGATACTGCTTTTTTTTTTTTTTTTTTTGAGACGCTGTAGATTTGGTTAAATCATTATTTATCAAGTCGGTGACACCTTCAGCTCCAGGCTGGCTAGCATAAATTAAATTGTGATAGGACACACAACAACAGGTCACACAATCAAACATTTTTTCAGTGACTCCAACAACTGATATGTACCAACTTTTTACAACTGCATTTATTCTCAGTTCTTAAAATAATACGGAAGTTAAACCACAACGCTAAAATGAATATATACTAAGTTATATTATGATTAACCAGTCAGTCACATGAGCAAATAAACTCCCAAACTGTTTCACCAAGACAAACTATGAGGCAACAGTTGGTTTTAATCAGTAACTGTAGCTTAATTATTTCAGTCCCTATACATGCATTGTATTATGTGACCTTGATGGCCTCTAAATTACATTCAAGTCCACTTATTTGTATTCTGCAAAATAGACAGACCACCTGGCTCTGAATGGTGCCATAGACAGAGAAGATCACATAAAAGTAGACAAAGCGGGAAAATAAAGTCAGAGGGGAGCTTGCTTACTAAAGCAATGTAACTGACAGATTCCACAGAAGAGTAGATTAAAAGTCTTCACTGACATGGTGTTTCTGGAATTTAGCTTTGATCCCATCATGTCTGATTGTCTATATGTGACAGATGTTGAGCCTGATGAGAAGAGGGGAAATTATCCCGCATGTGGCGTTTACAAGCAATAGTGTTTGATCTTATGAACAGGGATTCTTCATCAGTGTTTGACCAGGCCTGCTGTCACCCAGCAAACAAAAGGATGTAACTGCAGGCGGTGAAGACCAATTCCCAGTGATCCTGGTCTCAAGTGGTCCGGACAAAGCTGCTGGACATAACCAAACACGTCTTTGATTGTACTCTATATAAAAAAAAACCTATTGTAATTTGATGAACCTTATTGAAAGCTAGGAGTGAACCAGGAGGCATGTAAGCAGGGCCTTGAAGACCAGGAAGCAGTGAGCGGGAACCATCAGCTGGTCTTGGGCCAAGTCACCAGCAGGCAGAAGATTGGGGGCTAAAAGATGAGCACAAATGGAAACCAGATGGACCTTCAGTAATCTGCAAACAGTGTGTCATAAAGATTAGGAGAAAATAGAATTACATGAGCGAGAAGACTCAGAGAGACCAGAATGCCGGCAACTAAACAACCAAGAGAAACTAATCGCGTCAAGAAAATGATGTGACAGAGAGTGAGAATATTATAAGCGGGTGTGTGACCGGACCCACCTGCTGGGTCCACATTATTATGGGAACAATACCGAGACATACAGGGAACGATCAATGAAGCCATACTTCATATTGCTGCAAAAATGATTGCAGCCAATAAATGTATCTAATGCCTCAGGGGTTGTTTGTAATATTGTTTGTACTAAAGGGCTGTTTTGAAGTTATTATGCCCTGATTCATGACCCCGGGGGTCCCTTTTGTTTGTAATTACTCAATTTCACGCGTAGAGTGAATCCCCCAGTGTATGTACGTTCAAGAGCCATTTAAACGCAATTGAAGCCTCTTTCAAGAGCCATTAATCATGACTGTGGTCGTTATGCTGCTGCTTCTCCTTGGTGTGTAAATTTTTATGCTGTACCATGTGCCTTTTTTATTTTATTGTTGTATATCAGAGAGGCTCAAAGATATCTTATATCACAGCAGCTGAGTGTCTTTCTGGGGTCGTACTTGGAAGATGTTATATTGTTTTTGACCTTTGAAGCAAAGTGTGTTACAAAAAGTCAAACAATCTCTTTATTGGAAAATACTTGATGAGCACGGAGCGGTCTTCGGTGGGTGATATTGACTCTGCTGCACAGATGAGAGCAATAATCTGCCTTGATGCACGAATAGTATTAACCAGCTCAAACAGCAAAATACAGAAAGACTGAGGTATTCAGCAGCAGCACAAGAGTGCAGTGAGTTCACTGAATGGCCTGTCGTTTCGTCGTTTTTCAGTAGTAAATTCCCTGGAAGACTATTGCCGTGTGAACATAATTTCAAACGATTGCTTAATTTCCACATGCTCATATGACACAACTCCCTCTTAAGTAAAACTACGGTAAACACTTGATATTTGGCTGAGTGCACTTCCCCATTTCGTACACTCTCACATCATATTTCCGCCCACGGGAAAGAAACTTGTCATCTGCGTCACTGTATATGACCAAAAAACTTTAGGAGGGGTATTAAATAAACCAGAAATGATATAAGTATTTTTTAACAAATTTTTTTATTAAAAAGTAGACATATTTACAATATTTACACCCATTTTTGAATCCAAAATATTGCACATAGCATGACTTGCTACACAGAAGGACGGCATAGCAATATTACAGTAAAAATTATAAACAGTACAGAAATTCAAGTTATTGAATTTTCATCTTTCAGACATGAAAATAGATAATAAATGTTCTCTGTGAATATTACAAAAAATTATACACTACTTGACATTTCTGGACAAAACTTCATCGTGAAAGAACTTCCATTTAGTCAGGGTCCTCAATAGGCTGTCAGTATAAAAATAGGGCTGTGAAAAATTGGACGCCAACAGACAAATGAATGTGTTGGTTGTAAATGTTCTCTAAAAAGCGTAGATTCCCATGCTGACTGTGGCCAGAGCCACAAAGAGTCCCAGGACCATCCTGAGGAGCGGGGCGGCAGTGATCATGCTGCCGGGGATCTGGAGTGTCTTGGCCAATGCAGAATCCCCTGAGAGAGAACAGGCATGAAGATATTAGTCAAAGGTGAGAGATAAAAGTGCAAAAGCAACAGTATAGACTAGGCCTGGATTTATGTGTGTATTTGTGAATCTCTGCTTGTCTTACCATTAGCCAGTTTGGACTGCGCTGTGCGACTCTGCATCTCTCTTTCTGTCTGAGTGACACTGAGCATCCTCTGTAAATCATCAAAGACCTGTAAAACAAAAAACAGGAGACTCGATTAACCACTTAGTATTATCTCATGCATCAATAAGCAATCAAAAGAACCAAAAAATAATTAAATAGATCTTTCCACTATCCTCAAAGTTAACTGTTTTCTGTTCAAAGCCTGCAGTCTTGTACACAGAAGAAGGGCAAGGCAGCAGAATCCACTGTAATGGCTGAATTACAGAAACACTAATTTATTGTTAAAGCTTCTGAAAAAGACATCATGACAAAATGTGTAAAACTTGTCTGTTTTTCCAATTAAGCCACTGCAGTGAATTCTAGGGACCTGCTGCCTTTCTATTCTTTGTGGGACTTTTAAGTTCATCACTTTTTGGCGAAGCACCCCTTTGCCTGGTGCACTGCCATACTATTTTATTAAAAGCCTGAGATTTCTCATTTTCTCTAAACAACCAACATCTGTTTGCTCTTCACTCTCCTCTTCCGCTACCTCCCCGAACACCATCCATCCTCACCTGGATATTAAACTCGAAGGCTCTGACGGCCTCCTCCAGCGCTCCGTTCCTCTCCTCCTCCGTCAGCTCGATGCTGTTCATCCTGCTGCGGTAAAGCTGTTTGAACAGGTTGGGGCTGGAGACACCGGGGAAGGAGAAGAACGACAGGCCCTCGCCATTCTTCAGCCCCAGGGACTTCTGGGTGATCCGGCCCAGGACCTGCCCACCTGATAGGTCACCCAGGTACCGGGTGTAAGCGTGGGCCACCAGGAATTCTGGGTTTTCTTTGCCGATCTGAAGAAGAGAGGAACGAGGAGTGTTATTTCAACATGAGAAGCTTGACAGTGAGTGTATACACCTATTAGAATAGCACAGCAAGTGTAAATCACAAGTGCAAGTCTTTTATAGGTGCGATGCAATTCATTTGAAACATGCCTGTCTCAGTCTGTGGGAGTATCTTTTAGTGGCTGCAGGGACAACAATCTTCTCTCTCCAGTCCTGGCCATAGAAATGTTCCAGGTCTTTCTCAATGGACTCCAGTCTGGCCAGCTCAGCAGGGAAGTAAATGGGAGCGACAGCAGGGTGGTTGGAGTTCCTGTCCATCTCCTCCTCCAAGGCCTGGTAGATCTCATACAGTGAGCACAGAAGGAGCTGAGGGGAGGGAGGGTAAAGAAGAGGAGAGTTGGCGTCAGTCCTTCTGAAATAAGGTAACTAGCCGACCGATAGCAAAAGTATGGAAGCCCATTTCTACCAGTGAAAGAATAAAAATAAGATGAAAACTTGATAATATATACATATGTATATATACACATCCCCATGGTAAGTCAAAATTATGAGAATAAAAGTCAAAATTCAGATACAGAGGTCAAAATAATGGGCTTGAAAAGTCAAAATTATGTGTTTTTTCTACTTTTATCTCATAATTTTGACTTTTATCTGGTAGAAATTGGCGTCCATACAAAAGTTACCAAGGGAAACCCAACCTACATAAAAGTGGAGTAAGTGCATGTCAACTGAACTTGTCTTTGGTTGGATGTGTGTTGTGCTGCATTACCTTATACTGTGCCAGGGTGACTTGTCCCCTCTGGTAGCTCAGCATCAGCTCTGTGTTCTCTGCCCTGACGTGGCTCTCCTTTGTCACCATTTTGATTTGCTCTGACAGATCCCTATAAGAAAAGATGTGAATAATGTTCAGTACAGCCAGCTTGACTTGGGCTGTATTAGCAATAGATACTGTCTGACCAGAGCAATCTCTCACTATGATCATGCACAGGGTCGTCATATTGAATCATTGGCAGAAAATAATGAAGGGTAAAACAGGGAATCAGTAAAGAGTCATAATGTAGATAAACCTATAGGTAAATGCTTACTTCTTGACTTCAAAGTACAGAAAATAGATTAGATGAAGTGCCGCACCTATAGATGTTTATCTACTTTATGCTATGTGTGCAGCTGATAAAATTCTGCAAGTGTAAACAGAAAATTGAGCACATACAGTACTAGAGATTTACTTCTGTATGCGCAGCATTAATGCAGCAATACTTGTAAATGCAGCAGTAACACTGCCATGTCCTAATTAACTCCAGGCTCATAAAAAAATCCAGGCTCATAAAAAATCTTATTTGAACATTTAGATTATTAGACTACTAGTACTCTAGATCCATATCATGAAGGGATACTACAATGAGCAGTGAAGTGAAAGGTGAGTGAGTAAAGAAGAGGGATTTAGAGGCACAGTAAATCACAGCAGCTCAATCCAACCTGTCAGTCATCTGCTCTGCTGCTGTCTGAGTCTTCCTCTCGGTCTCCATCTCTGTGTCTAAAAAAGAAAAGACATGCACTTAAAGTATACCATCTTACAATATACCATATACCATCTTACAAAACTGTTTGAAAAGACTTTATAAGCATGCACTTACAGAATACCATCTTCCAAAATTATCACAAACACTATGTAGTGATCAAGTTAGTGCAAAAGGGAAAAGGAGGATATTAAATTGACAGTATCAAAAAAAAAGTAGCATATCACATTTTTGGTTTCACTTACCAGTTATGATGAAGTCTTCTAAGTCTAGTAGTTTGGTATCACAGTGATCTACTGGTCTCTGTCCCTGGATGTTCAGTACACTTTGTGCTCTGTGTGCCCCTTCAGCAGCTCTCTCCCTCTTTTATATGATCCTCTGTCCTCTGTCTCCTCCCTTGCTCTGCCAGCTGAATGAAAACAGGAAGCAGCTTGGGCTGACTAAACATCTCCATCTGGGACACCGCAGGAGGAGGGCCTTCAGCTAAACATGACACGGCAACATCAGCAGAAATAGGAGACAAACCGGTGGGAGGGACCAGGAGTTAACATGATGCAGCAACTTTGGAAGCAACCAAATAAAGTTGGGAGGGAGGGACTATGGGACTTAGCATGATAAAGCAACTTCAGGAATATCACGGGACAGTGGAGGAGGAGGGGTGAGTGCTAAACATGACTATGCAACGACTAGTCCCGACAAACATGACTGTGCGGATAGGGCGATGTTGAAATAGTGACTGGTGGAATTGAAGAACAATCAGGACTGTGTTGTGGCAGTTAAGGAAGGAACAAGAGCAGTTTCACATGCTTGTCAGTTGCTGAGAATCATTCCTAAGCAAGTTAAACCACTAACTTAAGAGAAAACATCCTCACCACAGTCAGCTACATGAAACAATGTTAACTCCAAAACAGTTTGAGCAGAACAAACCAGGCAGTGGTTGGTCTAAGTCATCTGTAACCTTATTATTTCTCCAACCTTTGAATTAAAAACCAAAATACTGATTGCATATTTCACTGCCAAGTTTAGCTCTGATTAAATGAACCAAAATAATCACACCTGTAGCCCAGCAATGCCCGTTTTTTTAATATGAGGATTATTTGTAAACACAGTCATTTGTAATATATCAGGATTTCAGACAATGTGGCACCACCAGAGATACCTTAAAAGTAAGAATACTGCCCTTTACTTTGTTATATCCTATTCTTTGTTAATCAAGAGACCTTGGACCATTGTAATGATTCTGAGTAATTTCCTGGTGAGGCCTGAAATAGTTGTGTGGGTGATACAAACAGTTGCAATGTAATTTGGAATGGAATTTTAAACTTGAACCCACATAGGCGATGCCTCTAAAACGTGGCATTTCTAAACCTTTATAAAGTATCTAAATATATATTTTAAATGTGGTCGGAGTAAAAATGAAATTGTTAAATGATATTTTATAACTTAAAATAAGCGCATGTATACGAAGAAAAATAATCCAATATGTCATTTATTTCTTACCGGCGCCCTGCATAATTAGCTAATGTGTCAATCTGTACATCTGTTCCAAGCCAGCAGCACAGATAAGCCATCATAAAAAGATAAACACAGGACAACCTCTTGGTTATGAAATGGGTTGGCTAATCGTCACTTCAAGTTATCATGAATCAGCAGAGCCGCGGCAGCAAGTGAGCGAGCGAGCAAGCGAGGGAGAGAGAGACTAAACATGAATCAGCAACACTCAGCACATGCCCAGCTGGTGAGCGAGAGGCGTCCTGGGCATGGGATGAAGGTTCATTTTCAAGTTGTTAGACGTAAATGTAGGTCACAGCTGAGTGGACAGACTCAAGTGCCGCATGAAACTGTTTTGCGTGTTTGTCGCAGCTGCCCGTGCACTTCCCGACTCAACAAACCTTGAACTCTAAATATGGCGGTGTTTGTCTACAGTCAGTTGTCCAAAATACATGACCTTGTTTGCTGTCTGACGCTGTCGTGAAAGCCTGCGGGGCAGATACTAACCTTTGCTGTATAAACTTTGCATCCGGCACGTTCTTGTCCAGTTACAACGTTTTGTTTGTTGCCATGTGTTTTGTTTTTTTTTTTTTGTTTTTACATTTGCTTCCTTGATGCAAACGCGTGACTTTGCTAGAGACTGTGATGCAGATTTAGACAGATCTCCGTTAGGCGTGTACCTGTATGTTCCTGTTATTTTGTGCCACAACTTGTAGAGATGGTGATAGGGGTTTTCCATGATGGCTTTGATCTTGTCCCTCGTCCAAAGACCTGAGAAGATTAGACATGTTAGTCCACTAGCATATGAAGGAGCGACGACTGTTTTACACTTACACAGATTACATCATCCTCTGACATTTTACAGCGTTGTTCTTCTATGTGTCAGTGCGAAGTCCTGGATTTTTTTTTTCACCCAAACCGAACACGGTCACAATAGGATTAAAAAAAATAGCCTATTAGGTTGATAAGCCCAGAGCAGCAATGGCCGAGCGAGCTGGACAATGAATTGAGTGAAGGGGCGGAAGTAGCAAGAACAAGTGTTTTTCAGAGTTTTTGAATCACTGCAACCACAAGAGGTTCTTCATCATACAGTCAAAACTGCACAAAAAGTTAAGGCTGATATTCTCAATAGTAGCCGTGGAGAGACACATAGACAAAGTAATGATGCATGAATTTGCCAAGTTTTCAGTTGGTGCCAGCGGTGTAGGCCGACTACAACCAACCTGGATGTTTTGTGTGGATGATGATGATAATGATTGTGATAGTGATGATGACTCACATTACCCAATTTTTATTAGTGGAATAGATTTTAGCCACCTTTTTTAGTTAGTCTGACATTTATATTTGTTAATTAATAGAAGGCCACCAGACATAATAGAACCACATAGTAGTTTAATATGTGGTCTTTAAAAAGAACTTTGTTTGACTTGAGTTTCACCAACTGCAGCCTGTCATTTACCTCTACATCACTGGGTGTTACTTTTGTGTGTTTGTCTTATCACTTTCCCTGCAGGAGAGCAGATGGATGGTGATGCAGGCCTTGTGAGTGGACGTGTCCAGAGAGAGAAAAAAAGATCTTACAAAGACTTTCTGGTTGATGTGGAGGACCTGGAGGAGCAGGAGTCAGATGATGAAGAGTACGGCACCAAAAGACCACACAAGGTGGTTGTTGGACCCACAGTGGTGATTTGGGGAGGACTGATGCATGAACCAATATCTGTACACACAGATGGGTGGTGACTAGATGGATTGTTTTGAAGCTTGTTTACATGATAGACTGTTCTAGTCCCCTTTTCACATGTAAAATTTCGAAACTTTGTGGGCAGAAACATAATGAATTGCTGTGAAGCTGTAATGGGTTACTATTCAACTTTTTCAGGAGCCAAAGACCTTGCACAAGAGGAAAAGGCCATGTAAGGACCATTTAATCTAAGATGTTATATGTGTGTATTCTTAAGCTAGCTAGGGGTGTCAATCACAAGTTTCATCATGATGTAATATTATATTGATTCTCTGGGCAACAATACGATATTTGCTGATATCACAAAGTCTGCTACGATATGATTTCAATTCAGTTAAATTCAGGGGCCTGCAATTGGTATGAGATATGTTGATTTATTCCTGAGAGGGGAATAAATACTGCACATAGACTTGCCATGGGAATTTCAAAATAAAGGCCTATCTTTAAAATGATATAGATTGATGTTTTCGCTTTGCATGGATATATTGGATCGTTGATCATTGAAATTACATATTGATCCAGATTACACCCCACGTTACACCCCTAATGCAAACCATATTCCCACTAACTCATGGCAGCAATACTGCAGCTGTGTGGGAAAAAAGCTAAACAGAGCAGTTACAGATCGCACCTATTAATCATGGTTGTAAGAATAGGTTTCAGTGGTAAATAGCCTGATAGGTGGGCATGATCTTTATCATGTAAAATGAAATTGGCTGTAATTAGCTGGCATACACCACTGCTGCACTCTGCAACCCAGTTTTCATTCAATTGATGTGCCGGCAGTGTAGATTAAAGGAGTTTAAAAGGGACAATTTATTACATGAATCTCACTGGTCAATAGGATAATTTAAGAGAAAATGAGTGCCTGTTCCCCCTCCTGGTAAATATGAATGAATGACCAAAATTGCAGGTAATAGCAGAGCTGCGCCTCAGTCTTTTGGAGTCAAGTCCCCAGGCTTCGTCTCTGTCTATCCAGTCTGTGTACCACAAGGCAGATGGAGAGAGACAGGAGCAGAGGAGGTGAGAGAACAGCTGGGATGAATAGGAGATCAAGTATATCCACTCACCAGAACAAAGTCTGTCAGGACACTTGTAAAGATTTATCAACCAAGATCCTCAGTTCTTTTAATTGTTGAAGATAGACTTAAACTGAATCCAGAATATTATTCACATAAAACTGATCAGATGGCTAATCTGTAAACTCTCCCCATGTCGGCTTTCACTAGAACAGTACCCAAGACAATTTGTTGCATTCAAATTGTACAGCAGAGGGCAGCATTCATCAGGTAATCATTCAGTGGGTTCTTTTAAAGCTCATCTTATGCTGTAAGTTTTACCCATCCAGGATATCATCTTTTTCTGTCTTTCTGTGCTTACCAGGCAAATAATAGTTCCATTGTGGAGTACTGGGTCCATCTAGAAGACCAGCAGGACATAGCTGACTGTCCCATCACTGACCTCATCACCTCCACTGCAGGTCTAAATGGCTTTGCTAGTCCAGTGAGTTTCATCACTGACATGGCAGATCCCACCAGCTCTGTGTGCAGCCCCCCCAGTTCAGCCTCAGACACCCCCAGATCCACATCCAGGGGATCTGGCTGCTCTGACCTGGATCCTATCAATGCTGCTGCTCACCTGCACCTCTTGGGAGAATCTTTGTCCCTCATTGGACAACAGCTTCAGCAGACAAATGTGAGTCAAAGAATATGGAAAAACTGGATTTTGTTCATGTCTAGCAAAAATTTTAAATTATATGGCTTGTTTTTCCATTAACCCTGCAAAGGCCAGTGGTTTCTGGGGGCCCTAAAGTTGAAAGTTGAATGTCTGACAGAAAAAGTGCTAACTCACATTGAATGAAGGCTCCAAACACAGTAATCACTTCTGTTAGAATGGAGTTGTTTAGCCACTTTGACAAACAGCAACAAAAAGGATATGAAAATGTACGTTTCAAATTCTGAAACTCTTCGTGCAGTGGACTTCCAAGTCTAGACTTTCTATTTGAATGTTCATTTTGTCCCAAACTAAAGTAATTCCACTAAAAATGGCTGAATAAACCACTCATGCATGAGTACCTGTGCACAGCTGGCCTGCAGGGTCACCGAACTGAAGACCCAACTTCAGCTTCAGCTCATTGGCCAGGAGTCCATTCATCCATTGGCTATACTGATGCTGCAGTACACTGAGTCAGTACACTGACTGATGCATCAGTGTTACTCCTTTAAAATAAAAAGGCTTTCAGGTTTTGGCCAGACATCAGTGATCTTAATATCCCTCTGACCGCAATGCTCTGGTTAGATGTAGAAGGGCATGGTTGGTTTTTGCCTCATGGGAACATGCAGCATATGTAATGATCTATTCACTGTGTCATGAATTCACAGTATATATACGCCTCACTGTCTGTCTCTGCAGAAGATGGTGTGTGTGTCTGGTAGCCTGTCTCTGCTCTTGGACTCTCTGCTGTGTGCCCTGGCTCCTCTAGTCTGCCTCACCTCACAGATACAAGAGCTGAGGAGCTGCACACAACACACACTGGTGAGAGAAACTTGGCAGTGCACATACAGACACCATACACGCATACACAGACATACATATATACATGACTGTAATATACGGTCAAAAGATTGTTCTGCAAATATGTTACAGGATTTAAGATGAATCATATTTTCATGCCCTTTTTTCCTTTGAAGGCTGACACTCTGGAAAATATCGCCTATGTGATGCCTGGGCTGTGATGACGAAGACCCTGTTGGCTGCACACAGCAAGTTATAATATCTTGAAAGACAGTTTAGTTTAGATCAGATTCTTTTGAAAAGAAGCACTAAAGTCATTTTGTTCTGAATTGCTTTTTTTTTTTTTTGCTTTTTGTTGAGGTCTATCTATTGATATATAGATATATGTTGATATAAATATTTAGTGCTACTCTAATCATGCTTATATGTAAGAGGAAGAGTTTACATTTTGTGTTGGGTATTGAGTTAAAATCATTTATTGGTCATATGTACACCAAATCATTAAACTTTCTTGAAGTCGTTGGAATCTAATGGATCATTGTTCTATTTTAAATGACAAACAACACATTTAATCTATATCATAAGATGCTGGAAGCACAGGCTGGATTTCTCTGGTTGCTGTTAGAATTTAGGTCATACTCTGTGAAGAATGAAGCTTGAAGCTGAGGCTTGATGAGGGCTTATGTCAAAGTTCAAAGCTCATCATAATCACATGGAGGCAGAGTGAGATTCCACTCTAATTTGGTCTGTCTCATACCTCATAACATTGTGAACCTGCTGTGTTTATGTGCGTGTCACGCTTTGAGCCCTGATCGGCCATGACAGTACTCTCTCCTGCAGAATCTTCACTCTCTGTGTTCGCATTCGTGTGTTGCCAGGTATTAGCCATTTGATCAGCATGACTTTGAAAGGCAATCCCTGCAGCCTTGGCAGTTCTGCCATGGTATGGGTGTGGTGGGTGAAGTTTAGGTGGAGTGATTCACATGTGCCCCAGGATACATCTCCTCCACCCCATCATGGAATGCTCAGCAGCCTGCAGACAAAGGAGGCTGTTGCTCACCAAGCAAAAATGAACGTGTGTGTGTTTATGTGTGCGATAGAAAGAGAAGATTGGGAGGGGCTACACAAGCAACTCCCTAAGACTGCGAAACACACCTGTAAAGGCAGTTTAGATGGATCAAGTAGCTGGTTGGGTTTGGATACTTACGACTAATATCTAAGTATACTGAAGGAAGTTTTCTGGGTGATAGATATAATCCAGTACCAATAAACTCGACGGAACAAAAAGTGAAGACGATATAAGTGCACAGCCTACAACTCCCACACAGTCGAGTGAGTATGTTGCGTATTTACTGAATAATGCTAATGTTGCAATTACATCATAGCTGCTTTTATATCAAAGAAAGGAATGTTTGTGAATTATGAGTGATCATGCAATGTTTCTGGACCTCATTACTATTTGACTACACCAAAATATCAACCCATTTACAGCATGTGCCTTACAGCACATTTGTGCCAACTGTTTCTGTGTCTGTCTGGGCAAGTAGCTGTCAGTACCATGTCACATTTTAGCTGTTCTAATAGGAAAACGACATCTAGTGGCCACTGCACATGTTATACTCCATGCTCTCAGTATTTGGGTCTTATGCCAACTTTGGGTTTCACTTATAATGATGTCTTTAATGTGTTTACATTGAATGAAATGCTGCTCTTACAATGCTGTATGCTTAAGTTTTATTTAGCATTTTAGGTGAATGTGTATGTGGGCATGCGAGCGTAAATATTCAAATATAGAGGTCAAGATAGAATGTAGTTGGACAGGACTAGCAAGGTGTGGCAAACAACAGCTCAGTCATGCAGATCAGGAAAAGGGGATTAGTTCCTTTGCTGAAGCCTCGCTGGCAAAGGAACTAAACTGTTTCTTTGCCCGGTTTGAGGTTACAAGTCCAACACAGATACACCGCCTCCAGCAACCTCCTTCACCCAAACTACTCACTCTACAAGAACACAAAGTGAGACGTGGGCTCAGCTCAGTGGCCCTGAGGAAGGCCGCTGGTCCTGACGGAGTACTCAACTGAGTCGGAGCCATCATCCTGCCCTGCCATCATCATCCCTGTCCCCAAAAAGCCAGCCATCAAGAGCCTCAACATCTTCCGTCTGTACTCACACCAGCCATCGTGAAGTGCTTTGACAGACTGCTCTCACAGCACATCAAAGCCAGTTTCCCCTGGACCTGTTTGCTTAGAGAGCAAACAGGTCCAAGGAAGACACCATCGTCGTAGCTCTTAACACCACGCTGAGCCACTTAGAACACCAAGGTTCCTATGTTTGGATGCTCTTCATAGACTACAGCTCAGCATTTAACGCCATTATTCCAGACATACTAGTCTGCAAACTGTCTGACTTAGGCTTCTCCCTTCCCACCTGCTCCTGGATAAAGGACTTCTTCACTAACCGCCCACAAACTGTTAAACTTTGCCCTGATCTCTCCACCACCCTCACTACCAGCACCAGTTCTCCACAAGGCTATGTGTGAATCCGCTATACACCTATGACTGCACTCCAACCCATGAGACGAGGTCCTGAAATTGACAGCGCGGTCTTCAGTAAGCAACTTGACACAGAACACCAGAAACAAAAGACCTCATCATTGACTTAAGAAAGCACAGGGCAGGCCTTGCCCCACTCTACATCAACAGGGATTGTGTGGAAATGGGAGGATCACACCCTCAAATTCTTGGGAACCCACATCTCAGATGACCTCTCCTGGTCTGCCAACACCACTGTGATTGTCAAGAAGGTACAGCAGCAATTACAGTTCCTAAGAGTGTTCAGGAGAAACAGTCTGGACGAAAAGCTGCTAGTGGCCTTTTACTGCTCCTCCATCGAGAGCACACTGGCATACTGTGTCTCAGTGTGGCCCGCCAGTTGCTCAGCAGCAGACAGGAGAGCTCTTCAGAGGGTTATCAACACCGCACAGAAAGTCATTGGCTGTCCAGTTCCCGCTACCTCCATAGAGCAACAAACATTCGAAAAGACTCTCAGGACAGGACCTTCAAAGCATGGACCACCAGACTCCATTGGCCATTTGCACACTGAATTCCAGCAAGAAGTGACTCCCTCCTTACGTGCAATCATTTATTTTTGTGTAATAGTTTACATTCCACTTGTAAAATAAGCACATTAATGAACCAATCAGGAGTAGCACTCCTAATTTTGCTGTGTTCTGTACAATTCAGCGACAATAGAGGTTTTCTACTCTTACTCTAATGCAGTGAGAACAGGAAGAAAGTGAAGTGAAAGCTTTGCTGAGTAAGCTGTCATCATTTACCTAAAGCCTTGTCAAGCAACTCATGCACAGCAGGTGAAACCGAATGACGTAGACATATAGGTGAGAAAAATGGTGTTCAGAAAAAGTGACAGGCTGAATAGGTAGGCAGTGTTCTTTCAAACAAGCCACTACACATACAAGCCTCAGGCACAGAAGAAAGTGTTACAACAGCTGAGATAGACAACATGTACGCTGAAGGTGTTACAGCCCTTATATGTTTCTTATAGGACTAAATTGCTCATCTTCCTTGTGCCACGTCAGATGAGACGATTAAGGATCAGATCTACCCAACTTAGGCCATTCTGTGTTCTTCTAGTACAATTAACATGTAGATCCATCTGCTTGATGTTAGACAAGCCTCTAGACAAAGCCACATGTATGAACACCCACTTTCCCAACATGCCCTTGCTTGTTCGTTCCTACTGTTTTCCACCTGTTAACGCGGTAGCATATTAACAACAGCAATCACTGGTGTTGAATTACTTGTGGGTGAAGTGTTCCCAGACCTTTATTTTTCTAAACAATTTTCAAGATAGAATTTTTTTGTCAACCTTATTTCCTTCAATTCTGTCTTTCCAGCTATGACTGAACACCATAGGGGGAGCCACTATGGGTCCTCCCTCTCAGACCTGCGCCTTGTCCTTTTGGGGACCATCGGATGTGGGAAGACAGCATCAGGAGACACCATCCTGGGCCAGCTGTCCCCCACCTCCGCTGACTCCAGGAGCTGCCAGGTGCGACAGGGCGTCTTCGAGGGCAGGAGGCTGAGCCTGGTGGAGGCGCCGAGGTGGTACTGGAGCGGCGGTCACATGGAGGCGAATGTGAAGAAAGAAACAGAGCGGGCGTTGGCGCTGACAGCACCGGGCCCACATGCATTTCTGCTGCTGGTGCCAGTTGGCCAGTTCACAGAGGTTGGTTATAGTCTTACTGATTTACTTATATTTTATGTTTGCATGCAATAGGCAGTTCAGTATGAAAATCAAGATAATTGATAATATTGCTTTTACAAGGTTTGGATCTACATCTTTCCCATATGCATCATTGAAAAGTTTAAGGAGGAAAATAACCAAATTGAAAGACTGCTGAAAGACCATGCATGTCTTGACCACATATTTCATCATTCATGTCACACAAACTGTCATTTTGACCATCTTTTTCCATAATTCATAAATGACATTAGTGTATTTAGTTAGTAGGTCCCTGCTTAACTCTTCTCCCTCCTCTTCCATGGTTTTCCCAGGTGGAAGGCCTTGTGCCTGCAGAAATGGAGGAGGTTTTTGGGGAGGATGTGCTGCGCCACACCCTGGTCCTGCTGACTTGTGGGGACTACTTGATGGGCCAACCAGAACAGGTCCAAATCATTTTGATTTCCTTTTTTTTTTTAAATGTTTGATTTCTCCAGGAGGAGGATGGAGGAGGATGAAAAGAAGTGACACCCCCCTCTTTAAAACAGTTTATAAGACAGCTCCATTTTTTTGGAGTGGCTAATTCACGAGAAACCTCTGTTTTACTGTCCCAACATCCCCATAATAGTTCTTCACCATTCCTTGTATCAAATAAGGACAAATCATGAACTATTTCTAGGAGTAGGGGAGAATGAAATTATTGCAAGTCTGAAGTCACACAAACCCAACGTTACTCCACAGGATTACCTGAAAGCAGAGAACCCAGGCTTCAGGGAGATGATCGAGCGCTGTGGTGGGAGGTACCATGTCATCAACAACCGCCTGCGACAGGACAGGGAGCAGGTCAGGACTCTGCTGGAGAAGGTAAGAGGGCGGAGCAGGAGAAGATTAACAAACAAGTTTCAGCAATGTCTTCATACTTGCTGATAATTTTGGTGGTAGACGCAGATGCTTGGCGAGTTCATACTAGAAACACTTGGATGAGGTAGATATCTTGTTTTTGTTGTGAAGCACATTGTGGCTGTGTTTTCAAAAACTGTGCCGCTGTGTTAATAGTATGTGGTACGCACTCCACATAGTGAGCCACTGGAACACCCTTTTATTTATCTTTTATTTTATTTTTATTTAATTTTTTTCTTGATATGTTTGGGAAGGGTGTTCAGTGTTTGTTTCTCAGCGACGCCCTGTTTCACATACAGTTTCACTCAGTCACACCTGGGAGCTGCCTGGTGCTGCTGTAGTCATAGTTCTGCTTTCGGCACTAAGTCGCTCTACTGGACTGTTTGGGGTGTTCAAGCCTTACAGTGTTACTCAGGATTATAAAATATTTGGCTAAAGTTGCCACAAGTAGGAAATTATCATAAGGACTGTGCAATATATTGATATTATACCAATATTGTGATATGAGACTATTGTCTGGGATTTTGGATAGTATAATATGGTGATATTTTGTCTTTTCCTGGTTTTAAAGTCTGCATTACACTAAAGGGATGCAATTTTCTGTTTTTATTGGACTGTTCACGCTGCCTCTCCCTGCTTGGTCATCATGTCCATATTATTAATGACTGTTTATCAAAAATCTCTTGAGTGTCAATATCTTATGAAAGCACCAGTGGTCGTCCCTGCAATATCACCACAATACTGATATTGAAGAATTTGGTTAAAGATATCGTGATATTTGATCTTATCCATGTCCATGTGGTTTAGAAAATTGGCCTCCACCAGGCCTGTGATGGAAGAAAACTGCATGTGACAAGTTAATTGAATACATATGTTTTGACATCCTCTGACTTGTTGTCTTTCTGTAGGTAGAGAACATGGTCCAAAGGAATGGAGGATGCTACCAGAAAACAGTCGAAGAGGTGGAGATGGAGAGACAAGTGAGGGCGAGAGAGCAAGAACTCAGGGAGATGTACAGAGTGAAGAGAGAGGAGAAAAGGGAGGCAGTGACGTCCCAGCACCTCCCAAACACACAGACACAAAGGGACAGAGAGAGAGGAGAGGAGTATGGGTACACCGCTGCCTTGGAGAGGAGGAGGAGAGAAGACGACAGGGAGGAGATGGGCGAGAGTGTGTCTGCAAGCCAAGTGGCCAATGGGCTGCACTCAGCACCTCCACCAGAGTCACTGTCATATTCAGAGCCTTATGATGACAATAAGTCCCAGCCCAGGAGGAGCTCCAGTTTCAGACTCAATGCAGGTGAATGCCGCTGACATTTTTTTCATACCCAACACATTCCCATGTTGCAGTGTCATGAAAGACAAACAAAAGAAAAATGAACCTGAGCAGAGAAATATGTAGGGTTCATGCTTGCTTTGTTTCCTGTAGATGGCGCCATACTCTCACAACTGTCTGAAGTCACACCAGCCAAGAAAGTGACAAGTACTTGTAAGTAATTGGAATTCACTGAATCATTTTGTCACTAAAGCGTCCATTTCTATAATGTTTGGCAGATATAATTAATTGTCTAATTGTCCTCATTTCACCTCATTACTTTCAGTTCACCATAGAATCAACAGCTTTGGAGAAAGATCTTCTCCCGAGATGTCTCCCACCTCTTCTCCACATTCGCCCGTCTTTTCCTCCTTTTCCCCTTCATCATCATCTCCCAACTACTCCTCCTCCTCCTCCTCTTCCTCCTCCTCACCAGAGCTGCGTCTGGTGTTGCTCGGGCGATCCGGATCAGGGAAGAGCGCAGCAGGCAACGCCATCTTGGGCCGGGATGAGTTTGAGTCGGACTCACAGAGCCTCACACCCATTACACAGAAGTGTGAGAAAAAGAAGGCTCTGGTTGCAGGGAGAAGGGTCAGTGCTTTTATTCCAGTTACTGGGATCTTTTATTTTTATTTGTTTATTTGCTGGACATCACATTTTTAAACATCAGTAGATCTTTATCAAAATATTTCCTACTTTCCTATATAATTACCATAAACAAATCACTTGGTCAATTGGTCATTTGCCACTATGGCCACGATGATCAATAGCCTGCACCTCATGATAGTGGTTGAACTGGTGCTAGTGTTTCTCAAAATCTCCCATTAATCCCATTCATTTCTGTCATAAGGAGAGTGTTGCTGCTCTTTTCCTGCCGCATGCCTGTGCTGATGTTTCATCTTCATTCAAAAATTTTCTCTTTCAATTTACTCAGGAGGATAAACATGTTGGAGGTGATATTTTTCCATCAGCCTTTCATTGTCTCTACAATCTGCCATTGTGAGACTGTGAAAGCTTTAGCAGCTTTAGCAACATAATTACACAGAAGATGGCACACTTTTGCAGACTCATGGAACTCCAGTTATAATCTTAGGTTATTCAGTAATCATATACTTGAGGGGACAAATGATCTGCAAGCCCGATTGGTTTACTGGTACTCTATACCAACGGCCATATGGCAGTAATACATATTGGTTGTATAGTGGGTGGGCTCTGTTGTTAATGATAGCTTTCCCTCATTTGACCACCGGGACTCGTAGAGTGACTCATGCAGTCAAACTTCACCCCAGCTATCTTGCTGGACATGTTGATGATTTGTGGAGCTTAATTTTTACTACTTAGAGATAAAGCAAAAGTTTAAAACACTCTCCACAAAGGATCAATAAAAGAGAACCATTATTATCTCTCTGAAGGCCTCTCTTAAATAATCACATCAGTATTTGAGGCCCATGACAACTTGCTGTCAGTGATCAGTGTGTAATGACAGTGAATGGGATCTAGAATACAGTTTCAAGGCCAGTAGAAGCTGCC
>OMLF01010749.1:0-10551 GCA_900302615.1 Holocentrus rufus
GGTATTGAGTAGAAGCTGTCAGGGAGAGCAGATTTTATTACTCTTTGTCAGACTCTTAAGCGCTGACTGAAGGTCAGTTCTTTGGGGAGCCCTCCATGAAAAGTTTAATATCCTCACAGAGACGGAGATGCGCACAATACCTCCTAATTCCACCCTCCTCCACCCCCACCACGTCATCTCAGTCGAGCTTCTGAATGAATATAAAGAAGCAATCGGGTTCTGAGGGAGACTGGAGGTATAAAGAGAAATGGCTTCTGCAGCAGCCGCAGGGAACACCAATTAGGGCTTGACCATATGGCAATACAATGTAATTTGAGGAACATTAAAAGTTAGAAGTTTGAAATTTTTCCAAGTGACAAGCCAAGCCTCATCCAGTGTGTTATCAGTTGTATGGCGTCAGCACTGAAGTGCTCACAGAATCTCATTTCTTTGAATACTCTAGCTGTCAAGGTTTTATCTAGCCTTTCTTGCTCTGATTTTATATTATTTTCACTGTTTTTTGTTTTTTTTCTTTCTTTCTTTACCTCAGCCGCTGCCTTGTCTGTTCCCTGAGTGGGTTTTCATAATGATGGATGAGCAGGGTTTTTTGGCCTTTAGACTAGACTCAGGTGCTGAGGCTGCTATGCCAAAGGTGAAATAGAATCGCTTCCCCCCTCTGCTCCCCTTCGGATGTGGAGACAGATGCAGACGGAGCATCATCAACATTCAAACTGCACCGGCAGACACATCGCACTTCCATGAATACAGATTGGCTTTGTGTATTGGTTAATGTAAGGTCTTGTTTTCGCTCCGTGCTCTCTTACGCTCTAAGTTTATTATCCACAGAATGAAGTCAGTTGCTCCACACATTTGGAGCATAAGGTCAATTTTCCTGGATTTGCACTTGTTCATATATGTGGACCGGCTTGCAGTTTGTGTGTGTGAGTGTGTGTGTGTGACAGAGAGAGAGAGAGTGTGCATGTGCTTGTGCCTATATGCAGCTGCACATGTGCGTATACCATGTGTGTGTGTGTTTCAGATGTTCTGCAGTATTCCCAAAGCTTATGTTTTATTCTGTCCTACTCGAGCGTTGCTTGTTGATGCGACTGAGCTAAATGTGTAGGATGCACTGAAACACGCTTGGTTAAAGAAGGTATATTTGCCCATATCATAAAACACAGGAAGAAAAAAAATAAGGCAGAGAGAAGTGCTGATAGTAAAAGCTTCAGTAGTATACCACCAGGCTACTTTATCACTTCATAGCAATGAGCATACGGTCCTCTCTCACTGCAGCGTGTAATAACATTAGCAAACCTCTCTCTACAGTATCTTTTTCCAACTCTCTCTCTCTCTTTGTCTTTAAAAGTGTGGTGAATAATTTACTGTATGAGGAGAAAGGGGTATTAAGAAGCCCTTTAAAAGAGCATGGAAATAGTCCTTTAGCCTGTGGCATGGCATGCAAAGTGACTATTGATTATATGTCTTTCAATGCGAATATCCTCTTTTCTTGCGCGGCATCTGCCCGTGCTCTGGTTTTCACTTAAGTGGATGTGCATATTTTGCGTCTTCATCTTCCTGTCCCTCCAGGGATGCATAATGCTTTGCATTGCATAACAGCAGCGTTTCCATTCACAGGACCGATGCTCTAGGAATAAACATACACTCGGGTGTTCACAATTTTACTCCTCTGCGTTTGTTAAAAAACCGTCTGATCCCTTTCTGTGTATCACCTGAAAGCAAAGGGAGTTAATAGGTGCGGCACTCTCTTTGCACAGCTGTCGAGTCATGCTTCATTCAGTCCCTCATGTGCATTTTGGGTGGCAGCCACCGCACCCTCTGGTAAATGAAATTCCTCCCGTCAGAGTGTTGGTAAGCCTCCATCACGCTGTGGTGAAATGGTATAGGCCTTTAGCTTGTGCCAGTCTCTCTGAAGGATGTTACATTTCAGCAGCAGCTGGTCAGATCTTGGTGAGCTGTGTAGTAACCAGAGCAGCAAGGCCAGGCTACAACCCCTCTTTTTTTTTTTTCCTTAAAATGTGAAAGGAGATAATAAACCTCCCCACACACACACACACACATGCACACAACACATGCACCTTTCTCCCTGAGCAGTTCACAACAGCCCCCACAGCATGTCTGTTTTTGCACAAGGTCAGACAGACTGACCCTGTAGATAAAGCCATAACAATGCGGTCCTGATGCTCAGGCGCTTCGCTCATTTCCAGGGAGAACTCCCAAGGCTGTTGTTCGGCCCATTTTAGAGTAACAATTGTCAGGCACTTGAAATAGATTTGTAATGGCATTTTTTGCTCTTCTGGCAATCACAAACAGAGCCAGCCAAGGTCGTCTTAGCTTTCCCCTCAAAGTGTCTGCGCATATTAGGAGAAATAAATTATGCTGCTGCTGTTGATGTTAGTTGTGCTTAATGTTGTGTGGTTCCCTGACAGAGGGAGGCGAATGAATAAGTATGGGCGTATGAAGCATATGCTCAGCTCTGTTGGTGAATCCACTGTGGAGGATGCCCCCTCTGTGTTTGTGTTTGCCAGTTATGTGTGAGCAAGAGTGACATCACCTACATATGTCGCTTTTCCATCCAAAACTTACAGGGGCTCATGGGTCCTGCTCTTGGAAGAGGGTTCTGGGGGCAAACCGGTACTCAAACCTCTTATGTGTTTGTGTTAAACTCAAACAAACTTAATGCGCATAAGACAGGGGGTGTCTAGTCATTCTGCGTGCGACTCACAACAGCAAAACTGTAAGCGTGGAAGATGTCGGAGACGCTGTTGTGTCGAGGATTATTTACTACTGTGCTGCTGTGATGTGGCATTTTGGGAAGCACAGAGCTCGAAAGGGAGATTGAGGACACAGGAAGAGCGAGAGCTGAAAAGAGGGAACTGCTTTTACGTCAAGTAAAGGAGATCAACCGTGACATGGTGTGCAGCCGCAAGCAGAGACAGAGGGTGTGTTTAAACTAGCTGGAAGGTCTCATAATAGAACAATCCTTAAATAATTTGCATTTGCTGTTGCTCTTCCTCAACCAGTCAGAGATGTTCAATACTAAAGCTTCACCTGGATGCCCCCCAGGGACTCAGGGAGAGGTTGTAGGGACTTTTTTTGGAGTCAGGATCCCAATCCCTGATGCAAAAACACGGACTGGTTCCTCTGGTGGAATCATGGGTAAGGGTTCCTGGTTCTTCAAAAGGGTTCCAGTGTTCGGGGGAGAGTTCCTGCAGTGGCAAAGGGGTGATGCTGATGCTTAACTTTGAATCTGAAGGGGATGAGAAAGAGAAGAAGTATATGCAGAGTCCAAGACGGAGTCCAGTATAGTTCTGCCCATTAAGGATTTTCCGTTTCTTTGAGCCCTTTGGTCTTCTGCTCCAGGCACTATGTTGGGAGCCTCCGTCCTCTCTCCTACACCAGTCTCTGGCTATGCTCTACCTCTGCTGAGCCAGCATGCTCATTAAGCCCTTCAACTAGTGAAACTCAACGGGAGAGTGTCCAACCGTCTGCCCGCCTCTGAGGATTTTAGGCATGGATGCACTGGCAGACCAGTGCGAGATATTTATTTGAGCCAAATGTTTGTGTGCCTCTACAGGCAAGCAGTTTATGTGGAGGAAAACAGCCACTCATAAAAGGCAGTGCCTTCACATAAATAGATATTTATTTTTCTTAACACGTCGACTTTTTATTGTACGCAAATGCCTCATAAGATATCTTCATAAGCACCTTTGATGTCAACAGCAAGCGGCAATATTCCCATTTAATTAGCGCCTTGTGTAGCGAGCTTCTCTCTGTTATCAGCTCCGTTTATGTATTTATATTTCATTGTCCTCATTATAACATGACTGGGAATTTTTTTTTTTTTTGTGGTCCTTCATCCCTTTAAAGCGCCGAAGAGACCGGGCAGCCGAGCGTTGTTTTCAGCTGACTAGGGAGCGATTGCAGGAAGACAGAGGGCAGCTACCACCCCCGCAGCCGCTCCGCACCCACAGCGTCGAAAAACAAGGGAGCATTGATGTCCTGTGGCAATATCTGTCTGCGTTTTTGGACCTGGATTTGCGCCTTTGGCTCTGTGCTTTGCATTCTGCGTAGGCCCCGTCTCCCTGCGCGTCTCTCTGAGCCTCGGTCTGCGCTCTCCCTCCTCCCCCCCCCACCCCTCAGACAGCTGTGGCGAGCCGAGCGACCGAGCTTCCTGGCTCCGATCGTGGGCCGAGTTCCCCTTACTTACTTGTGCTCCCCTCTCCTTGTTCACGATGCATAATTGAAGTGCCTGTGGTTGCCTTGGCTGATTGAAGAATCTTGTTGGACCGTCGGCTGGAAATCTAACGATAGAATTAGTCAGGGATGTCTAATAGTTTTTTTTTTTTTCCTATGCAGCCGCTGTCCTCGCTTTCTTTCTTTTCGGTGTGTTGTCCTCTAACGGTGGAGGTTGTTGTCAGACGTGACGAGTGTGGATGTGTCAGTGCAGACAGAGGGGATCGCTCCGGACAGGCAGAGAAAGGCTCATCTGTCTTTAATCCTTCCTGGCCCGATTGATTTAAAGTCACTTCGCCGGTGAATGGGCCTTTCAGCTCTTCTCAGGATGAAGAGGGAGAGCGAGGGAGAGAGAGAGAGAGAGTTAGAGAGAGAGATGGAAGGCCGGGTTCAGCTCTCCCTGCAGCATGAAAAGTGGTGTCACTAAAGATCCCTAAACAGAATAATCTAACAGGCTCCCTCTTCAGAGAGATCAACCAAGCCGTCCAAGAAGAACCACCACAGTTAACAGAATCACGCCGCATCTGGATGCTCGACTGAGCCTGTGATTGAGGGAGGGAACGAACGCCGCCTCTATGGAAACATTTATATCTGCAAAGAAGCATTCTCACGCGGAAGCTGCTTGGGAGGAAAAAAAAAAAAAAAGCAGTCTACATAGTATAATTTGTTTAGAGTACCCCGCGAGTGGGCGAGAGCCAGCTGAGATTTGCAAACAACTTGTACTGCTAAGCATTTTCACCCAATAAACACTAAATTGTCCACATATAAAAAAAGTGGATGTGCTCATGGAAAGCCAAACACTCTGTATTGTCTGTGTGTCTGTCATTGCGTCAGCGCGGTTTTCTATATAATCTCCCACACCGCGCACGAATCCGCCAGGCCTCCATTGGGTCAATGAAACTTTAACAAGGCGGATATAGCTTTTTAATCTTACACTCTGCATCTGTCCCGGGCCTTTGAATCCATGCAGTGTTTATTCTCGGCCTGAAAGTACTGTTTCCCTCAGCCCCCATAGCAGGCCCTGTGAATAATTTACTCGTTATACAACTCACATTGGTTGTACAATATTCATCGGGGGATGAGTAGGACACCCCTAGGAGGCTCAGTGAGGGGGTTGGGAAGCTTTATTGGAAAGCTGAGTCCTTACTACTGAGTATAACAGCCGCCCGCCCACCTTGGCTAATCTCTGCCTCGTCCTTTTATTTTTCTTGGTGGCCTCTTGGCGTGACGCGGCCTTCCACTTACTGTTTCTTCGGGAATCTAATATTCTGTGCTGATTTTATTCACCCAGTTCAGGTTCTCGGCGGCCCTGCCTTCGACTCGTTTTTAATTGCCTCCGAGGCAGAGCAGAGAATTATGCCCTCTGTGTTTTACCTGGGTATTTTACACAAATCCCCATCAACAAGCTAAATATTTTATGGGGATGCAGTGAAACACGTGTCACTGAGGCTTTGGGTTTAATTTCTTACCGGAGCTACCTATACTACATTAAAAAAATACATCCGTCTTAACAAGCACTTTTTTTTTTCGTGTTGTTATTAAAAATTCCTGAAGCAAGTGAAACTGCATTTTAAGCAAGAGCAATTATCGCTTCCCACTGGCGGATTTTCTCCCCACCTGTTTCCCTTAAGAGAAAAAGGATTTTAACACCGAATACTAATTTAAATGATTTGTTAATAGAGAGATAATTTCGCAGCGTGGAAATGTGTGCACTCATGATACAGTGTCGAACAAACAATGGGCTATTTTAATAGTAGGTGTCGGCGTTCAGGATGGTTGTCTTGGGTCTGATGCAGCTCATCAGGCTGCTTTATGGTGAAGCTGAGTTTTAATGAGAGAAACAGGAGATCGAACGACCTTGCCTCTTTTTTGAGTGAGCTCATAATCAAAAAGGACACTCTCTGCTAAAAACAAGATGGTTTCATTAGGCTTTGACAAGACAGACACGGCGAGCAAAATACAAAATGAATCATGAAAGATAAAGTGGGAAATAATTTGCTATCCCTGTCACCTGGGCTTTTGTTTCATTTAACGTCCTGAGGACATTTATATATGACCTTTCTCGTGGGAAAAAAAAACAAAACTTTTCGACTTTACTCAGCGCGTAAGTCAGTGAAAGAGCTGTTGTTAGTAAAATAACTTTGACAGGAGCCAGAAAACGCTGTCTCCAGAGAATCGACTGTTAAAACAACTCTTTATTTCACAGCATGCATCAAACAAGGCCTTTTCTTCTGCAGGGATAGAAAACACAAATTGCCCGTCTTTACCTTTAGGCTTTTTCACCTGTTTGACGCTCATTGTTTGTTTATGCGTGTTGTCATGTGGCTCTGTTGCAGCTGGCAAACTATTTAGCAGTTATACAGGGACATGAATCACAGGCTTGCGCTGTCACATGGTGAAAAGCAAGAAATCTGCTTTCATCTGAGGCGAATATCCTCTGTCTTCATTTCAGCACAGAAATCGATGCCGGCTAACTACCTTCACAAAAGCCGAGCACGTGTGCTGCAAGGAGAAAAGATGTTTTTTCCAATAAAAAAAGAGCGATGCGGTTGTAGAGAAGGGCAGAGGGGATCGCAAGGTGATAAAGTGCCTCCATCCCCTGGCAGCGCTGTCAGAGGATGGCGTTTTCCGCTCTTATATGGTTTATTGTGCTGTAATGGTGGAAGTGCCTGCTGATTCCTCAAACGAAAAGGTTCGATATCAGCACAGCAGAGCAAGACTCTGTGGAAGAGCATATTTGGAGAGCAAGCGGTGGGTTCTTGTATTGAGCGGTCATTTACTCATGGCACTGAGCTGTAAAGTCTTGGTGGAAGGCCAATAAACTCAAGTAAGAGGGTCAAGTGCGACACAAACACTTACATACACAAAAGCATCTATATACAGACATGCACTTACATCCACGCATGTTAGCTCGCTCATTCAAGCTGCACAAACTCATTCACAGAAGCATTTAACCCTTGTGGTGATGAAATGGCAGCAGTGATTCCAACTTAGCAATTGTTGCTAGATTTAGCAACTTTTCAGACTCCTCTTGCAATGTTTTTTTTCTTTTTTTGAAAACCACCTAGCAACAAAATTACATTCAAAATATATTCAGAACTTTTAGCAACTTTTGGAAAGTGCCTCAAATGCTAAAATGCACACATTTTCCCTCTGAATGAAACAAAATACAAATAATGTTTTGTGTTTCTCTTACTTTATATTACTTTTACAAATGAAAATATGTGATAATGAACAAACACAGCCGGGACAGCAGTAATTTGACCGAAGCCGCCATCCTTGGCGCTTTACGACATGGCGGGTCGTCACTATGACCTCTCCAAGCCCTAATAGTGAGAAAAGGTCGGCGTCTTCCCATTCTCGGCTACTTCAGAGTCACTGAACCCCACCCACCCATTCACCACCTCCCACCGCCCTGCGTCCTCCACCGTGGTCAGAGCCAGGGGGGAAATTGAAGCGGCGTCCTGCTATAGGGTCACTCCGTGTCATTGAGCTGGTTACTGCAGGCGACTGATAGTTCTCAGAGGCAGCCACTCGGATGAAGGGTCAGCCTCTATTTTCTTCTTCTCTGCCTTTGAGCTCAATCTCATTCTCTCCCTCCCACACACCTCACGCCTGTCTTGTCTAACTGGCCTTTATATTCTCTGTGTCTCCCTCCCACCATCCCTCCGTCGACCCCGGCTTCTTGTGTGGGAAGACCCTTCATGCTTCCTTCACATTGCGGCAGTTATTCTCGCCTTGAGCCTGTTGTAGCGTTCACGCAGCAGGGCCCCATCCATCCAGCTATAGAGGAGCATCTCAGCTCCCTCCACCCAAAAAGTAGTCCCTTTCGTTCTGATCTGCTCCTCTCCTTCCTCACAAATGACATTTGGACATTGGACTCAATTCGGCCTTGCCATGAAACGGCGCTCGAAATATTGTCTCACACATGAAAAGGTCAGATGCTCTCTGGGTCCACTCCAACTCTTTTCATTGATTTTGAAAAGTCACCTCATATCAAGCACAATCAAGTGCACTCCAACATCGTTTCTTTCTGCCAAAACTAACTTTCTCAATCCAATTCAGCGTGAAGAGCACTAACTTTTGTTTTCCAAACTTTAAAGTTTAGATGAAAGATGCTCATGTCAACCTCGAACATGAAACAAACTTTCAGCGTGTTAAATGTGGAAGAAACATTTTTGGACTGTTTTTGTGCGTGGTGCTGGAGCTTTGGCAATGTTTTGCAGCGACTTGTTTGATAGTGAGCGCAACAAAAATGCATGTTGGAACACCATCTACTAAAGAAAAAAAAAAGTTCTCTCTCTCTTTTTTAAGCTTGTTAAAATTGCAGTAGTATTTGACCCAGAAAGCTGCCGTGCATTTGCTTAATGATGGATTGAGGGGACAATGAAAGCAAAGTATTAGCCCACAGCACCTTTGCTGGGTCTTTCTATATGTCCAGATAATTAGTTTAGTGTCAAACTGGGTCAAGTCGCAAAGATATGCATGCAAATGGGAGCCTCACTTCCAAATCATATATTCATTTAACATTAAGGAAGATTGGTAAGATTAGTAAATCTAATTCAGTAGCGCTGCAGGACATTGGGTTTCTATTTTGTGGGTCATATGAATAACGTGAGTACAGTTCTTAGATGATGAAACAGTCTTTGCATCAGTCAGCCAGGCATTAAATCACACCACCATCGCCCAGACCACAACTCAACTGGAATATCGCTGCATAAAACATTATTTTCATATTTTCCAACTGAGAAAATACAGTAATTGCCCAATGCAATTCCTCCAAACTAATGCTACAGCAGTTACAATGTAATTACTGTAATTACTGCAATAATGATAATATTGTCATTGTAATAAGACCTCTCAGTGACTGTTTCCAACTTTCCTCAGTATGTGGGGATTTCTGGGAATTCCTTGATGCCACCCTGCAGATGGGATGTCCAAACAGGAATCACCCGCAATTAAAAGAAGATAAGGAGCTCAGTGGGGAGGCTTGAGGACAAGCTTGAGACCAGACGCGCCAAGGCCAGATCACCAAAGAGATCAGAGCTTATAGGTCTTTCCTTTGGCAGCGACACATAGGTCCGATGGCGGTGTGTGTTGTTGTTGTAGTAGTAGAAGAAGAAGAAGCGGGAGAGAGATTAGACCGTGCGTCTGGCAAGCTCTAAAAGACAGATCAGACAGATTGAGCGGGGGCTGGGTGGTTTCACAGTCACTTAAGAGAGCGACACACTTGGAAGGGCTCCCTTCACTGGGCATTAAACACAATTAAGTAAAGGCACGGTATCCCTCCCCACCTGGACTCTTAAACCTCCCGGTTCTCTCCTCGCTTGCTGTAAATCCACCCCATCTATCTGTCCTCTTAAACTTTCTATCCCTCCCCTGTTTCCTAGAACACCTACTTACGCTCTATATAATCTGACCTGCTGAGGAACGTCAGCTGTGATTTGTGTATTGGCCACTCGGCACGAGGACATGACCTTTACCGGCATTCTCAATTGACATTTTTATTCCCCCTTTTTTTAATCGGGGACGTATAAAGGGCCAACGGGTGCCTCCCTCTGAATACGACAGGTGCTGAATTATTAAAATGATGGACGATTGAAAGGCCCTCCAGCAGTACTAAAACAAACTCTGTGCCAGTGCGCCTCTTCTTTCTTTTTCCCTGCCCCACTCTGTCTCTTTTCAGAGGGTGTTTGCTTCATTGCGGTTTTTCCTTGAACCACTTGTTGGAGGGCAACACGACCTGCTCTCCCACCTCCCCCGTATCGTTCCCTCCGGCAGAGAAATCTAACATGCCTTTGGTGTCACCCGTATGCGACTGAACAAGTGTCCTTCTCTGGTGGAGTCTGGCTCGCACGCTGTATGGCATCAGCACTATTCAGGCCCCTCGTTTTCTAATCCTGTATTTGTCGGAGTCGGGACTCCAATCTTGCACAGAATCGCGCCCCGGGCAGCGCCATCATTACGGGCTTTCATCTATCCTGAGTCACTCGCATGCAGCCTTGTTTCACCCTTGTTGTCCTCAGTGTTAATAGTAAGGAACGTTTCCAGGCCTCAATTCCCGAGAGAGTACATGCTTCCCGAGCGCCCCGTCTTTATGTATATGTAGGGGGTTATCGTCCGTGGAGGCCGGCCCACACGAAGTCAACCTCCATCGATGAAAGGTCAGAGGTTAATCAGAGCAAATCTCCACTCAGCAGGCACGCCAGAGGGGGGTGTTTGAACTCTGTGACTCGCTCATGGTTTATGTATCTAGATCCTACAAGAGTCATCAGACTTGAGGCATCTCTCATCACCCCATGGGGCTTGCATTAGAGC
>OMLF01010750.1:0-13636 GCA_900302615.1 Holocentrus rufus
TATATGCATGCACAAAATAAGACATAGGACAGCGCTGTGTGCATGGAGACACAGTTGTGGCACTGGGATTTAGCTGCACCTGTTGCTCAAGCACAGAAAAGGCACAAAATCCACGGCTGATAGAGAGAGAAGACATTACTTCAGCAAACATGGAAGCATAAATTTTAGAATAACATGGATAGCAAAGAGTTAATGGAAAAATTCTACGATTTGTCAGCTATTTTTGTCAAGTATTTTATCAGCTGTGCATTGATTGGGGGATTTGATCATATTATAAACAAATTGTATGATTGCATTGGAACATTATTCACAAATATGTACTAATCTTCTGATAAATTGTCACAATAGTATGGGAGATGCACTTTCATGTATTGTCTATTAAATGGACTATTCTATTAGTACCTGTGACAATTAGTCTAGAATTTCTTCATTTATGGATAACACTAGTAGAGATCTGTTAATGACACTGAGTGAGAACACTGTGCACTTCTTTATAGGGATAATGTAGTATAACGCTGGTTAAATTCACACATTTTCATTTTATTAAAAAGAAATGTTCAACTCAATTTATAGACACACATTTAGTCACACAGGAACTGGCAAGGGGTATTGGGTAATTCAAACACTCTATGATACATAGGTTAACAGTACTTTGCTGTAGAATAAGGCAACAATCAGCTTGAAGCAACCATGATGATGTAAATAAGCAGTGGATGATGCTATATATACATTTTTAGACCATGATCTGGGTGAATGCTCATTTGTTATGGGTTGAAGGGTATGTGTTCACACTATAATGCACGCGTAGTTCGGTTCAAGTTTAATCACAGTTCTAAATTCAAGTATTGAACCACCCTGTGTAACCACAACAACAAACTCTATCTTAAGCATTAAGATGACTTCATTAGCTATCAGTCACCACACCCTACCCGTTTAACAGATTGCCTCAAAACTATTGTGATAATTTCCAGCAGTTAACATTGGTGCAATGTTAGCACCAACCTGAGTCATTTTTTGTAGATATGTGCCATATTTAATCCTTTTTGGCAATTCCCTGATGTCCACAGTGCTGGCTCAGGTTGAATAATGTTAGACAAATGAGCTGCTGGCATTAATGGGCTGTCCGACCCATTAAATAATGGGAACATAACAGTTTTTTATTTTCAGAGCATATCACTCCCTAAATTAATTATCTCCCTATTTTTTTTCTTGTTGGCAATTGGCCATGGTATAGACGGGATAATCCTCTCCAAGGTGCATTAAAAATCCTGTAACACACACATTGTAATAGATTATCTCTTACATGTATACATAGCATCATTCATACATATACATTGGGTATTCCTTGACACCATCATATGGTTTTCAAAGGTGACTTTTAAATGTGAGACACTGTTAAACTGAAATTTTGGCATCTTGAACACCACACACATTACTGACAAGTTTTGGATGGTATTATTGAAAGGTTCTGCAAAGACCAACAAAAGTGCTCTTCTGCAGTAACAACCATCTCAGTTTTTCCACCGAATGTAAGGCTCCAAAATAAATAAGTGATATGGTAAATAAATAAATATGCATCAGTCATTATATTGGTTTGTGACAAAACAGATTTGGACAACCAACAGCCAATGTTTCAGGTAACATTTTATGTTACCAGAAATCATCATAGAAATCTTTATAAATCAGTTGTTGTGTTTATAAATTCGTTGTTAGTTAACTTATAATAGTTGTATTAAACCATAACCTTGCTAGACCCTTTTTGATACTTCTTACCAAATCATGGATCTGTCATGGACGATTTAATAATTACTTATAAAGATTTAAAATGATATGTTAAGAGTGAATTGTATACCACTGTCATAAAAGGCATGTAAAGTACATTTAATATAGAGTCTTACTAGCATAGAGTCTGTCAGACAGCTGTGGATTCCCTGCGTCAGCAGAGATACTCAGACCTGGAGCTGTCGCTCTTGTAGGTCAACTGGGAGTCAATGCTCGACCTGGAGCATAGGAGCATCCGCTCTGATTCTTGAGTCTGTCTCCGGGCCCAAAGCTCGGTTGGGTGAGAGTTCAGTGTCCTTTGTTTCATTGAAATTGTCTCAAACTTCACATAGCTCTCTTTTGCAAGCTCCTCTTGGTCTAACGGTGTGCTTCCCTTGCAGTACAGAGCAATGATTTTATAGAGTAGCAGGGCAATAAGAGGCACAGCCACAGCACAAGCAATACCACTTATGATCATGAACAGCTGGTTGTGCCCACCATCCTCTACAACATCTAACGTGTAGAAGTCAATACAGGGGTCCTTTCCAGCAGGGCTACCCTTTGCCACGAGGCAGACTGAGTACGTCTGCCCAGATACCAATCCCTCCAACAGCACTTTGCCACTACCAGCACTGGTCTCCAGTGTCCTCTTGCTGTCATCCATACCATATGGTGAATACACAACTGTGAGTGGTGTGTCGCTCGGTAAACCATCTGCAGTCCAGAGCAGCACGGCGCTATCTGACGTTTCCTCTACAGTCTTTAGATCTTTGATGGACTTGGAAGCATCAGTCTTCTCACTGTTTTTATCTGCTGCAAGTTTTTCTCCATTACTTCCTTTCTGGATCTTTGGAGCAGGTTTGGCTGTGGTGCTTGGTGGAACATAACTAGCGGTGGTTTTCCTTTTATTGGGGATGGCAGGCAATGTAGATAGTGTTCTAGGGAGGACAGTAGATGTAACAGAGGGTGAGCTGGGAGTGGCAGTTGAGGGACTAATTGTTGTGGCTTGGCTGTCTGTACCAGTCTCAGTGTTGGGCCTTTGAGGAGGGATAGTGGTACTGAAGGCGCCGGCAACTGAGACAGAAATGGTAGCCTCTGCATTGCCTGCATAGTTCTTAGCTTTGCAGCTGTAATTTCCAGCATCTTTGAATAATATCCCATGCAAGCTCATGATGGACCACCGGACCCCCTCCCCAGGAGACTCTTGGACTGTAGAGTGAAACCAGAACACAAAAGTTAGTATACTTATACAGGTCACCTAGATAGATAGCCTACATAGACACCTAGATAGATTGATTGATTGATTATTGTGTATGTGCAGGAAGCACTCTAATGTATGGTTCTTCCTATACATAAGACAATGAAAAACTACACACTTATACATTAGGCACTAAATTCAACAGCACAATAAATTTGAAGTTACTAGCATTGTTTATCTGGTTCAAAATACTAAGCTTTGGTATTGTACCTGTGTTGTTGACAGGTGAACCATCTGATTTAGCCCAGACAAGCGTTGGTGTTGGGTGACCTGTAGCATCACAACGCAGGAGTACATTGCTACCTAAAGATGATGTGATCTTGGTGGCAGAAGTCATGACTGATGGTTTTACACATTGATCTAGCTCAGCTCGATGGAAAAGGACACCAGCCAGGTTCTCAGGTCCAGTGCAGGACAGGAACATGTCCATCAAAATCACTGGTGTGTCAGACATTTTAGAAAGCTCAATCAGCTTGGAGATTTTGCAGTCACAGAACCAGGGATTATCCTGCAGACCTGATAATGAAAAGAAAGGTGAGATATATTGTCAATATTGAGTATGTCTGTTATCACACCTGTCCAGTGTCAAAATATATAATTTTAAATGTTACAGTATGTTGTTGCTGACTGAAATATTTCACAGAACATTATTAGTTTCCATTGTAAGAATAATCCTGCAAAATGAGACCTTCCACATTTGAAATACAGGGACACCTCTTCAAAGTGGTTCACAGGACAAAATTAATTTAACTATGGAACCATTTGAAGAATGGTTGGCCAGTTGAGGCATTTGGTTTACAACAAAATGACTAACTCAGCAAACACTAAATGAAATGACTCAACTGTTACAGCCTCTACAAACCTCTATAGTCTACATTTGTCATATTAATGAACTTAAAGTGTTTTGGAAATTAACATTTCACATATACTCCTCTTACAAATGACTGTAAACACATCTGCTGTCAACAGCAGGAAGATGCTTACATTAGTGTCCGCAAAAACCCCATAACCAGATTAGTTTGTCTTAACCGGAGCAAAGCACTAAAGCTGGCTCTAGTCTTCCCCCAGTTTGTTGTGGGCCTAATACATTCTTTCCACCAGCTTTTCTGTTAGCACAAACCTCAATAGATCACCAGCAGTTTTCACACAGGATTAGCCATGTCTATCACAGAAGGTTAATATCTCCAATTTGAATATGTTGGACTGTGTATCTTATTGCAGATTACTCAGCAGATTGTAAATATTTTAGTGAAATTTTTGAAATTGATAAATCCTATCCATGTTGGTAGATTGTGTTGTATATGAAAATAGAGATGATAGTGATGATAGACTTGATATAAGTAACAACTAGGTCGAGAAGATTTGTAACTAAACATTAACAAAAAACTCCTGTATGTTATACTAAAGAAATTGTAATCTATGCTCAGCATGTGCTGTGTTTTTTCTTACAGCTTAATCCGGTTTCTCCTTCAAGTACAAGAGTGCATACAGCCAGTTCTTTTGGTAGGGATTAACTAGCTTGCCCTTACACAGCCTATTAATATTATCCCTCCCTCCCTCTCCCTGTGCTGTGAGATACAGCGACCAGTTTGCTTCTTCAGCCTGTTGTGTATCTTCCGTATATAAATAATTCTCGATGTCAAAACACAATAGCTCGGTTATTTTTCTTTTCTTTGATAGAATCTGTTTGTATGTGAAGTACCAAAGTACTTCACATACATTTACAAACCAACAAGATTGTTCTGATGTAAAAATACTACTGTGACAACTGATTAAAAAGCTGTAAAAATACTAATTTTCACTCCCACTACCATCTACCATCAAGGCCAATCAGCTCAACAGCTACTTGATGTAATAATGTGCTGAGATGGCTTTGAAAACTTTTGCCAGCCCACATTCCTTGTTTTGGAACAAAATTCCCCACCCCCACCTTGGCATTTTAAGACACTCCCAATCTCCTCCCCCTACCTACTTGAATTATCAGATGCTTGATGATGGAGGACAGTGGTATGAGCATGTGGTCAGAATCTTAAAACATTTCAGCTGCAAAGGCTATAAACCTCATTCTAAACACTAATAAACAACACAAGATGGCTTTATTATTATTTTTGTTGTTATTCCAGTGTTCTGCATTGTGATATATCACCTCTTCACCAGCTATTTTTGCTTGCTCTCCATGCTAATTAGCTAGGTTAGCTGTCGCTTGTGCAAATGTGACTCACATTTACACAAGCTCCATAGTGACTTAATAGCTTGTATCAGTTACAGGCCACCACACCTCTAGTGGATGGGAGCTGCGGTGGGTTGCCAGGGACTCACTGTATGTAGGAGCGGACAAGTTCTGCTAATGTTGTAGCACTTCCTTTGCTTCCAGCCCTGGCCCTAACCTGAAGCCTAAATAGACAGAAAACCTATTTTTCCTTACCTAGCACGATTTTCTGGGAGGTATTGGAAGAGATGGGTATTCCGTTAAAGGGGGGCCAAATATCCATGAGATCAGAGGGTAGGGTGGATAATTTGTTGCTGGATAGATCCAGATAGGTAATATTTAGGAAATAGGGGATTGCCTCTGTAGGAACATTTGTAATCCTGTTGTTGTGTAGATCTAGTGTCCTCAGCTTGGGCATCTCCTTTAGCGACTCCCAAGGGAATACAGAAATCATATTGCCATCCAGTCTCAGCTCATGGAGCACTTTGAGGTTGTAGAAACTTCCCGCATCCACTGTGGTGATGGAATTGTATGTAATCCAAAGGAACCGTAGGTCCACCAGGTAGTAGAAGGCTTCTGTTGGGATTCGCCGTATAGCTGTTTTCTCAACACGAAGTTTGACTGTGTCTACTGGGACGTTGACAGGGATATCAGACATGTCTGGATCATTGCAGAGTACAGATCTGAAAGAAAAATATAAATTGCTTAAAGGGTGTTCTCATACCTCATGGTCCTCCCTTTTTGACCAGGTCACAATCCTGTTCTAATGATACTAATTGCAATATTTTGACTCTTTGTACAATGAGGAGACCTAGCAGATATTTTAGCGCTTTAATGGACAACTAGGTTATGCAAAAAACAAAAGATTAATATATTGATGTAAGATGACATGCTTTGGCTATATGGTCTTCACTTCAAGATGACACTGAAGGCTGTGTGGCCAAAATATGTTCCCTACTACTACTGAATAAAAACAGCTCATTTGAGAATTTTGCCTTCGAGAGTGTTTACATTTTTTCTTTGTATTTTACTGTTGAGTATCTCCAGTCTCTTGGGACAGGTCAGTCCTGTCACAGTGGAAGTGTGACAGGACTGACCTGAGCGGATATGATGTCATGTACATTTCCTGGCATGAAATCAATCCGGTAATTTCCCCAAATAAAGACCTAATTACTATAAGCTTAATGAGTTTGAGTAGTCACTCTCTTCCATGATGCATGTTTTTCTTAGCAGTGAAATTTAGGTGACAGACAAAGGACAAGTCATTCCATTGTGATAAACCCCATACTGGTACAGGTGGAACACGCTAAATTCCAGGATATAAATAAATACTGTTCCAATGCCCATGGATGGTTTGTATTTTTATTAGCAAACGTTCGCTACTATCTGATAGCGAGACCACAGAACTGGAATGAACAGACTTACCATACCTAATCAAATCACTTTTCAAGCACTTTTGAATGGTCATTTGACAGGTGCATCCCAAGATGGCTGCCCCAGAAATATTGTGATGGCAGCCATACTAAATATGCCAACTTCCTGTGCCACATGCATTGTTCACAGAGCACATTTTCATGACTTACAACATCTAAACTCTATGCTAGCCATCTTGAAATGTGCCAGAAGAAACTACCTTGACCAACCAGGAAATGGCTCTTCGTTAATTTTTTTTCTGGGAGCTACAGTAGGCACAATAGAGAAGAGTTTGATCTGTGATCTCATAGACCAGTTGGAAACCAGGGAATTGGAGACTGTGACAGTAGCCTAAATGATTGTCTGGATTTCAGGACGCATCTTTTAGTTCAGGGCCATTAACTATATCAGTCATGGCTAATTTAACCATTAAGATTTTATGAGCCGACGAAGTGATTCACCCATTTATTTTCAATGTAGCATCTCCTGCCCCACACTGTGACCTCACAGCCTCTTGATTGTTTTCAGCCTGAGGAGAAAGTTGTTAATGTTCACAAATACTGACAGGAGTGTCTTAGGCCATGGCAATATCATGGTTACATCATTTAATTGGGAACTTTTAAATCAAATGTGGTTGCCATAGAAGGCCTCAACAATGACTAGAATTGATCCCAGATATTCCACCATGTGCAGTGATCCAGATGATCACTTACTTTCTGTGTGGTGGTTGTGATTAGCTTTGAACTTGCTCACTAGGAAGTAAGAGGCCTAAAATCATGCCAGAAAAAGCATCCCACAAAATTGGAGAGCAACAGTCTCTGAAGGATGGCTCTGTGTTACTGTTGCCTTTGTTTTAATTCAACCTGGGCACACTGTTGACAATTCAAATGGTCCAGCAATACAAAAAAAACTCTTTGAATAATTATGATTTGTAAAACACTGTTTGACAAACAAAATTTAGGTTCAGGTTCAAGTTACTTTATTTGTACTCATAGTTAAATTTGATTTGCAGTTGAAACCTTGGGCATCCATCCCAACACAAACACTTTCTCAAACAACACAAAGAAGAGGTCTGTATTTGGGTGGTTGTGTGGCACGGATTTGTTTTATTTATTTATTCATTTATATATTTATTTGGTTTTTTTGTTAGACAGAAGGTAGACAGAGGATGACCTCATTTATAAACCTCTACCCAAGACATTTAATGAAGTAATTTTAGTTCCGATATTACCTCACTAACTCTCTATGCAAGGTGAAATAAAATATAAATACCTGGTTCCTGTTCCATCGCTCTGTCCACTGGAAACACAGGTGCATTGCGACGGACAGAAGGAATGGGCCACACTCAGGCAGCATAGGAATACATGAGCATAGAGAAGACGATGCATGATTTCATCAAGTGAACCCAAAATGTTCACACCGAGAAGTCAGGTGAAAAGACATCCGAATTCCTTTAGAGAGTGTCAGCGTGGTAAAACAGAAAAAAAAAAAAAAAAAAAAAAAAAAAAAAGAACAGAGCAAGAGAAGAGTGAAAAGAGATAAAAAACAAATGTCCCTAAGAAGCAACACTACACAGGCTCAGGATCTACTTACGGTACAGGTGACCAATAGGGAGGGGGAGGGGGGAGGAAGGTGAGGCAAGGTTGGAGTGAGATTAGCAGGGGATTTCTTGGGGCTCACTGGGTCATGGAGGTGGGGCTGAAGCAGTCTTTTGGACATGGCGCTAATCGGCTGGCTCAGGAGAGGTTTCCCCTCACGTGATCTAACCACGCCTTTGTAAACCTCTCCACAGTTGTCAGTCTCACTTTTCTTTTTAATAGGTCCACATCCAGGCCCAATCCAGTCACATTTCCTGCTCAGCACTGGGTGCTGCAGCTTTGGCCCTTACACTTTTTACTGCCAGTTGCTTGAAATGTCAGCAAATCTGAAATTTAATTCTGCTGTTGTACTTCCAAACTATAAGCCATTCTGGATGAGAGTGTCAACTAGATGCCTAAAATATAAATGTACTAGTGAGCTGGAGGCAGTGTTTCAGGTGTGTGAGGGAATTCTGTCTGACATAAGGGTGCAAGCTGTAATCTTGGGTGTGATTTATTACTTGACTGGGTGGACTATGGGAACAGAGTGGGGGGCAAACTGTACCAGTCTGGCATGAATAGGTCCACAATATGCTGTAACCATAGTGCAACAATGTGTTTCTATTGTGTTTTTTCTGGACTTAAGTTCAACCTGATTACATATGTGGTGTACTTGCTTATTTTCAGGGAGTTCTGGCAGGGTTCCATATGCACATTCCTCTTCTACAGTACAAATGCATGAACCATTCTAGCTCAGTATTCCATTGGGAGATTAAGGCGTGCTGATGTTGTATGGTAACCATAGCAGGCCCACTACAGATACAGCACATTACTTATGCAATGGAAAAAACATGCAAGTGAACTTGGATACATTAATGCAGAACCAGGCCCACACACTCACATGGTTGTTGCCTCCCCGGGGCTTGCTCAGTTGATTCCTGAACTTCCTTTTCTTGGTTGGTTGTAATGTTGACAAATTGAAGCATATTCTGCCATTGCAGAATATGCTTAAATATCTCTTAGATAATTTAAAAAGCTTCCTGATTTTAGCTCAAGAGATCTTTGTTTTTATATATTTGATTCAGTCAGGAACCTAGCATTTAAAAGTGTTGAATGGATTTTAGAGTGGCCTGCACCTAAGCGATAAATATTAAAACTAGTCATTCACTCTTGGTAATGTAGTCAAAATCATGGATTTTTCGCATACATGCCACACACCCTGTAGAAGAATTTACTTTTTTTGATTCTGTATTATTATTATTATTTTTTAATACCAGAAAGAGTCTATGCCACTAGTGAGTTTTATTAAATATGAACAAGAAGAAAGGGAGACATCTACTGGTATGTACTAGTTAGTACATATCAGACCTGTGTTCTTTTTCCTACAAAACATTACTGATTGCCTTTGCTTGCTTTCTTCAAAATAAGAATGCATTTTTATAAAATGTAATGTTGGCTAAACTAGTTTCTTGGCCCACCATGGGATTAATGTGAAACTGACTGGCTCATACAATAGCTACTACTTCTAGCACCACTACAGCGGTTACTAGTAAAAGTAATGACCTCAGCAAAAGAATAAACAGACACAAGAGACATCAAGTCTTTATTAACAAGTACACAAGTGAATTTTATTTATGCAAGCAAATTTGATCATACAGGTCAAATAAGCCACTTCAAGCTGTTGGCACATGAATGTACAAAACAGATTCAATTTAAAGCCTGCTACTAATAAGCATTCTTAGTGAAAGTACAAAAGACTAATACGAGGAGGAAGCTGAAAGCATTTTCAGATCATTACTGAGTAAGCAACGTTGGTACAAGTATTAGTTTTAAGACATGGTTGAAAGCTTATCACAAACTAAATAGACACAACTCAAAGACTACAGTCTCTAATATCAGTAGCATAATGCGGTAAGCGTGGGAGGTTTAGTACTGCACATATAAACAAAGGGTTGATCCAGCAAGACAGTCAAAAGTGTAAAAATAAAGAAGTGAAATAAAATGACTTTTTGAGTCAATAATACTATACTTATTAATGCATGTCCATGCCACAAAAAACATCTAAATTCACAGTCTTTACCTAACAGTACAGTTATCCAACTCGGAGTTGAACACCAATGCGCTTACATCTAGAGAGAGCACAGAAATGGTCAAATAAGTGCATGAAACTAGCTTTTAGAAATACTGACAAAACAAATATTGCCAGGCAATGAAATGACAGGCCACCTTTGTAGTCTTATGGCATCAGGATGTGTAAGCAAGACAATCAGACTTTTACTGTCATGAACAAAACTACTGTGACACACACTTTTCTCACATCTGATGATTCCACCAAGAAGTGCCATTACACCAACAACTTTTTATTGTCAGGTTTTTTTTTGTAGTTTTTTTGTTTTGTTTCTTTGTTTTTTTTTTTGTTTGTTTTTTTTTTGTTTTGTTTTTTCTTTTTTCATTGAGACTGATAGATGGAGAGTGGACCGACCCACAGTGATCTCTTCTTATTCTCACATGAATTGTCCTGAAGTTGAAGTGCTTAACATATAGGTATGCTTTGATATATCAATATATACAATGCAGAGATCTGCAAAAACTGGATTCATACTGCTATTTATAAAGTTCCGCTTTTAAGAAATTAAAAAAGGGGTTATGAAAGTATGTTTGCATGTGCTTTTGTGGCTCATGATTCAAATGGAATCAACAATGGAATCATTCACAGTCCTAAAATATATTTAAACTGGCAAGATTCCCCATTTATCATAAAATAACCCATGGTTTATTGTTTAATCAACTATTCCCATCTTATCTGGATATTGACCTAGGTCATTATTTCCTGTTTAACAGGCTTGGCACAGCTAGCAATTAATATTTGTTTTTCTCTAGTGATTTGGTATTTATCGTCTCGCTATTGTATAACATCAGAAAGAAAAACAGATTATAAATTAGATTTAAATTACTTCCATGTGAAAGTGATTTTGATCCCTGGTAATAATGGTATTTTGAAGGATTACAATGCTTCATAGTTGCCTTGTGAGATTTAAAATAGTTTAGTTTTCAAAACTGACCACCCGTTCACATACAGTACATATTTCTTCAACATAAAATCTTCAGACACACGAATATGAGAAATGTGCTTGAAACCCTTTAAAGCCCCAGTTGACCCCCTCAGAAATCAGCAAAAAATAAATAATACATGAAAAAAATATCACTTTGAATCAAACAAAATATCAGAAAAGCATAACAAATATGCAAATTATTCAAAGTTAAAAAAAAAAAACATAAGCAGAAACACTACTGCTACTTCTGATTCTACAATCTGCACTAAAACTACTATCAGCACTAAACAAGTAGTATTCAATGATAATATAACTGCCATAATGATAATCATAACACCGTCCATGAGAGAGGTAAGGGGGCTTTTTCATCTGAAATGCTGTTTGTGGCTGGGGAGGATTATGTGACGTTCCTCCCCAGACCACTTTGTCATATGACGCACCAGTGACATCAGCAGTGGCGAGGGGCCCTAGGCGCCATCCGCCCCCCGCCCTCTGGAGGGGATGGTAGAGAGAGACAGATAGAAAGAAAGAAAGGAAGAGCGAGGGAGGGGGGCCGGATTGGCAGGGCCAGGCCTCACGCTGGTCTTTATGTGTAGGCGTTGAGACGCTCCTTGGAGCGAGTGGAGTGGATGTCATGGAGCTCCTGCTCCTCCTTCGACTTGATGTCCTCATACTTCTGCATCCGACAGGCATCCTTCACATAGGCCCAGTTGGCTGACAGCACCATCAGGTAGTGGATCTGTGAAATGTGGACAAAGGTGAGGTGTACACTCCCTAGCAAAACATTAATACTAAAATGTTTTATAAAATTAATATGGGTATAGCTTTATGTTTAACAGTATGAAAGTGGCCACTTTCATAACATGACATTCCTAAATAATGCCATTGTGAATTTATTGTAGATTTTTGTGATGTCTCAATTATATGGGTGACTTGTTACCCACTGAGTAGTGTATGAAATAATTCATAGACATGCATGCTTGCAACTGGGATGCACCCAGCTGAACTCTTGCAAGGATATATATTCATTCATCTACTGATGCAAATCAACAACCTCCAAATGGCTGACTGTTCATTTAAAAATGCATAGAGTGGAATGGTTAGACCCTTTAAATTTTAGTGGCACCTCACCAATCGACCAGCAGGTGGCAGCATAATTCAATAATGTGAACTTGGATCTGCGTTACCATGGCAGCAAAAGCCATAGTGAATGTATTGTCTTTTAATGACTGAGGTTGTATCACAGCCATTCCTTTCACAAGGAATCACAGTCCTTTATTGTGTTGTTCATTGTTTCAGATATGCATTAAGACCAAATAGGTCACAGAGATTTGAGCAGGAGCTGCAGTCTAGCAGCCAGCCTAGTGGATGAGAAATACATGGACATATCTTGACTAATTATCAGTCTATAATAATGTAATGTTTATGATTATTGTACATTTTTTGCCAGGTCCACTGTTGGGAATTATGTATTTTTGATGAATTTCTGAGCACAGATGTGCTGGCTTTGAAGCTCTTTAAGGCCGACCCTTTCTTGGCGAGTCCCCTTGTATCGTTTTAACGTTCCCAGTCATCAGTTAGATCAAAAAATTTAAGTGTGTGTGTGTTGGGGGGGTAGTGTGGTGGGGGCTGGTTCAGTGTCTTGACACAATTTGCACCATCATCCATGACTAGCGCACACATTCTGTTTCTCAGAAAATGGCTCCTCACAAATTACTGAGCGATGTTTGCAACAAGCTCTGAGCCTTTCTTCTCCTTGTTTCCATGACAACACTGTGACATGCCTGGCGCCTCCGAAAGAGGGAGGGAGAAAAACCCTGTCTTTTCACTGCACCAAAATGCCTTCTCTCCCATCTACAGCTATTCTCACAGGCAAACAAAACACAAATTAACCATAAACCAGCCACACCAAAACACAACAATCTCTGTTCCCAGATATTTCTACCTGGTTACCTTACCATTTTCAAAAACAATCAAATCCCACCTCTGCAGTAATCATTCATTGTGGCCTTTGAGACCAAAGCATGATCACATTCATATAAAGAACATGGGATACTGCAGTAGTTCTTTAAAGAATCTACTCAGTAGGTTTAAATGCAATCTGAGACCAACAACATAACGTTACTGTTTAAGAAAGAATGCGTCAAGAATAATGATTTTTTTTTTCTTTTCTTTACATGTGTGGAGCATGTTTGAAGACCCTTGGGCCTTTTAGCAAGCAATAATGTTAAAATTACATGGACATCAATGAGAACTCAAGCATTCTCTGCTTCATTGCTGCAAAACCTTTTGAAGATGGAAAGTTTTTTGATTTATTTTGTTTTGTGTGTGTGTGTGTGTGTGTGTGCATGCACATGTGTGTGTG
>OMLF01010751.1:0-11158 GCA_900302615.1 Holocentrus rufus
GCGAGGCGGGTCGGCCGCGGTCAGCCGGCGTGAGTGGGTCGGTGACGGTGCCTGTGAAGGGGGGCTGAATTCGGCTTGGGTGAATTTGAAGAGGGTGGTATTGGTGGTGGTGTGTGTATGGTGCGTGGAAGTGGGGGTTAGCTATTGTTTTCTTTTTTTGGGGAAGGTGTGCTACTATGGGGGATGGGCTCGCAGGGACAGCAGGCAACCAAACTTTAACCACTTCACCGACTTCACTCATCGCCGCGGGCTGTCGCCTTTCTCCTCGGTGAGTGACTTGATGAGTCTTCTGCTGCTCTTTCTCCGCATTCCTGAACTTTTAAAAACACTAGCTGGACTTAGACTCACATCTCTATATATTTTCGATCGTTAACGCACAGTCAACAGACGCGGATTCCGTTCATTCTGTATTTTTTTTTGGACGCAAATCACTCTGTCCTGTCGGTAAACGGGTTAAGATTATAGCCAACCCCCCTCCCCTCCCCTTCTCTCCTCTCGCCATGCCGGATCCATCCGTCTGTCTCGCCCACAGTTGCAGCGCATTTGTGTCCCGGGATGACCTGTTGATGTCGGCTAAAGATGGAGTGCGAGGATCGCCCTCCGCTATAGACCCCCCTCTCCGGTAAAAAAAAAATTAACCCGTGAAGATTAAGTTAACGTTAAGTGGACGTTGGTTGCGTGGGTTATTGTATAGATTTTTTTTGTTGCGGAGATTAATTAAATAATTAAATCGCTGTGACTATAACATAAGCGACATTTTTTGGGGAGCAGCGTGTCTGTCCCGTATCGGTAGCTGCCGTTAGGCCGGAGGAGGAGGAGGCAACTCGGGCTAACCGACATCACACCGCGCTGGCACGGAGAGAGGGGAAACGGAGAGAGCGCTGAACTGCTGAATATTTTATCCCCTCGACTATTTTTGTGGCAGATTTCGTGCCCCCGGTTTGTCGGTCGACAGGCGGGGGGAGTGGAAACCCGGTTGACATACAAAAGAAAGGAGCGGGGAGCTATCTTTTTTGTCCGTTGTCCTCTGCTCCCCCCACCTCCCCGCCTCTCCGCCACACACACACACACGCGCGCACACACATACGCACACACCGGCCCGGGCCAGCCGAGGACTCCCAAATCCTACCGGGCATCGAGGCTGGCACACGGCGGGGCACCGAGAGCTCTCTGCCCGCTCCGACTGCCCTGCTGCCCCGCTGGCGGCGGTCTCTTTCTCTCCCGAGGCGACTACCGGCGAGACGTCGGCTCCGCTAGACTTTCATGTGAGATTAATTAATGTATAATTAATCTGTGTTCGTATAATATTCCGTTTTGAAGTTTCAATTCTGGTCGTGCTCAGGGGAGGCTACACTATAGCCACATTTTGGTGACTGTCTTGCTAAAGTCTCGATAAATACAGTTTTATTAAGCGTTAAATGTTTTTAAAGTAACGGCCACACAAGGCTGAAAGTTAATACATGTGATTTCCATGTGTTTATTAATTGCATACATAGGTATATAATTTTATTAATGCATATTTTAGCCTTAGCTTTAGCTTGCTACTTGCTAACAGGCCACCTTTAACCTCCCTAAACCAGGAAACTGAGTATCATTAGTCAGTGATTGATGTGGATATCACACGCCTGTGTTAGTTTTGATGTAAATAGTATTGACCGGTTTTATGCCAACACGTTTTGCCCACAGTGCTAAAACTACTTTTTGAAAATCAGCACTGTATAGCATGTGGTTAGTCTGCACAAAAAGTAACTGAGTTTGTGGCATTGGAGGTGAATTTGAGTTTAATTTTGCAAGTTGCACTACTCAGCCCACACACAGACACACACACACACACACACACACACACACACACACACCCTGGGTTAGCATCTTGGTGTCATGAGAGCACATAATGGATCACATGGGGGCCACAGGCCAGAGGTCAAGTGGTGGAAATTAACTCTCCTTTATGTTTCCTGGAAGTTGTGGTGACCTCTGTGACCCGCGAGGAGGAAACGGTAGCCCATACTAATAGGATGGCCTTGGATGACACCTCGGTTCGCTGAAATCAAATGAAGCAAGCACTTCACATAACATGCATAGGCTAATTAGCTATGGACTATTCACCATTTAAAATTGTGATCACAAATTTTGGTGTGGCATCGTGAGGATCAGCTTAAGGCTTAAGCTTTTAGTTTCAGTGGTTTCAGTTTTTTTTTTGTTTTTTTTTTCTCCTTTATTGTCCATGGATGTTTTCTGTACACAAATGCTCTTTCCTAGTACCAGCTTTCTTATTAATGCAGATGCACATATTCATACCTAGAAACAGCCCACTATAACCGCAGTCTTCTGCTGTTGGCTGCTGAGCAGCTCTACTCGAGCACTTGTCAGGTCGATGGCATGCTCAAGGCCACATTAAGCGTAGTTCTTAAATCCATTTTCACTCGCTGGAGATTTCCCAACCAGTCCAGGGATTTGAACCAGCAACTTGTCGATAACTTTTCGATATTTCTCCTGCCGCCACACACAGTGACTCTGCAGCATTTTGGTGAGACTCAGAAATCCACAGCTTTATTATCTTCTAGATTGTTATTTAATTGTTTAAGTGGGTGTAATATATGTAAACAAATCCTGGACGAGGCCCAAAATGCATGGAGAAAATTTCATTTTAAGCGCTTTTGTTGAATTATAATCACGTTAGTCTAATGCATATTGATTTCTTTACAATGACACAAAAAGTCAAGGCGCACTTGTGCCACAGTATTGTGGTTGGTAAACACTAACTTTGTTATGCCGATAAATGTTTTGATTTTATTGAAGTAAGTAAGAAAATTAGATGCCTGCACATTTACAGCCCCATTCATGCAGTTTTGATTTATATTGTTTTGGTATAATGGGGATTTTTTTCAGGTCATAATTTGCTCCCAGTCCAGTAAGTGACGTGTGTGTGTGTGTTACAGTATTTTGCACACTTGATAGTCATTGAATATTGGCATATTGGTGATATTGAAACACCTCGTGCTGGCTGAGCTGTAGTTAAAAATAATTAAAGATGTTGATATCTGATGCCAAAAATGTATTTTTTTGTTCATCATTATGAATAATTATTATCGCATTTTCTGGCAATTTAATCATGAAACAATGTCAATGAAATATGTAGGGCTGGAATTGCAAGTAGGCAGGCTTTACCCTTTTAGTCCGCCCCAGTGCCTTATCTTAATATGCCTATATCTATCACAATTAATTAGTTGCTATAAATCAGTTAAAAATTAATTATGCTGAAATGCTTAGGGCTCTGTAATGAGACACTATTCTCTGTGCAGCCCTCATGTAGTCATATCCCAGGATTGCTTTAGCCCACATATTTTTTTTAACCTTTATTTATCTAGTGAAGGTTTGCTGAGCATGCATGCTCCTTTTCAGTAACACCCTGCTTCACATTCACACCTGGGAGCTTCCCAGTACAACCACAGTCTTTATTGTCGGCCAGTGAGCAGCTCCACAGGAAAACTTTGGATTTAAAGGAAAATTCCACCGTCAGATACTTTTTGCACCGCTACATAGCATCAATCTGTGATGTTCAGGGCTCTCTGGGAGTTCTTTTTTGGTGGAGTTTTGCAGCTTTCGACAACCCGCTAGAGAAGGGGATTCTCTGTGTTGCATGTGTGTAGGTGTAGCAATGCTGTTGGTGTTTTTCCAGTTGAGAAAAAGTGAGAGTGGAGAGAGAGAACAATGTTGTGGTTGGCCGTGCCTGGATGTTCAAATAACATAAAAGCAATAGAGGAAGGCGCTGTATTTCACATGGTACCAGCAACAGATGCAGGCTGTGGTTGCATCGCATTCTGGTGTGTTGAGGTTACTGTCGAACTGTTGAATGTCATCTCTGAGAAGAAGCCCTCGCTCTTTGTTTCTGAGGGACACCAAAACCTGATCATGTTTTTGATAGTTGAAAAAAAATTTGCCATTAGACTCCAGTGTGGTAGCCAGGGAAATATCTTGATGTGATGTCTCATTGTGTAGAATTTGCTATAATGACACAAATATACCAACAGACAAAACAGGGCCCATAAATGCAAAGTACATCCCCAATTAATGTGTTTTAGTGTTTAGTGTTGGCACCTTGACAGCAGTTGTTGAAGGAGGGACCATTTCTCATTCATTTTTATTCATTTAATTTTTTGTGAGTGTGTGGGTGGGTGACGTTGACATTGTAAGCTTCACTAGGGTGTCTGCAGGTCATCACTTTGAAGACTTAAAGGTCAATGAATAGTCTTAAATTTGAATTTGTGAGGTCTTCATTTCACATATGGAACAGAATACAGTGTTGATTATAAATGTGCTTCTTTTTGTCAAAATGAATAAAGTCGGCAAAATTTCCAGTGTTATTAAACTCTCAGCCTCCTGAAGCTAATCCTGCCTTTATACTGACCTGCTGCATTTACCTGCTGGGAAAACGAACCAACTCACTTTATACTCTCCTGTAATACTGACCTGTAGAGAGAAATCCAAGAAAATCTTAATTCTTACATGTCCCACGTTCTTTGGAAAACAGTTGTGGTTAGATTTCTTGCAGTAGCATTTTGCTAACCAACCTAAAGGAAACTGTTAGGATAAAAGTTCATAAAATAATCTAGTTAACAAGCAGCCATATTCCTAAAACTGACCTCTGACCTGGACCAAATATACAGTGTTTACCTTAAAACATACCTACAATGCTTAAAAAGATGATTTGTCCAAAAATGAGCCTTAAATTTCATTAATTTTTGCCTTAAAAGGTCTCAAAAAAGCATTTAATTTAACACTGATACCTGCAGACACCCTGTTCTTGGTGTTTTTCTCATAACTTTTTATTGACTCAGATGATTATGGTGTTTTTATTCATTATCATTATTTTTAGTTTTCTCTTCTTCAACAGTTTTAGCTGGAGTTTCAGTTTAAGAATGGCTCGTATTTGGATATTTATATCAGGTTATAAAGCCAATTACGCTGTAATTACGCAGACTCACAGCTTTTGCGGTGGGGTTGGCAATTTATTTTTCCAGCTGTATCACTGTTAGATGAATGTAAGGAAACAGAAGCAGTGCAGCTTCTGGTCACCTGCCTGCTTCTCCAAACTCAGGGCTTCTGCTGCTGTATCAGCGTCCTTCCTCCCCGCTGTTGATGAGGGGGAGTGGAGATGATGTAGCAGCCTCCTTCTTTTTTAGGTTACTAGGTCTAGTCTGGAAGTCTTCCCTCCCCCTGGACGGACGAGGGTAATCACTATCTTATAGTTTTCCTATTAGCGGTTTGTTTTGGGTCTTAGCCAGGGTGGGAACTCACTGCCAGCCACTAGCCAAGTGCTGCTAAATCTTTCAGTGTGTCCAGTGAGCTTTTCTGCTCTGGCAGCTAACCATCCATTACTTGGAGGTCATGTTCGTGAACAAAAATCTGATTGTTATGTAAAATAGTGAGATGTTCTCGTCGCTGTGGCCGACGAACAAATAAGTTGGCGTCCTGCCTTGCTGGTTGAAGCATTCTTTTCATTTTTCCCCCTCCCAATTCAAACTCAGAAATATGGTTATAACGGTCTAGAAATAATACTATATGTTTTGCATCTGATTATCAACAAACATAAAAGAGTCCACTCTGAACTGATGTGTTCATTCCCAGGCAGAGTTTTTTTTATCATTATTATATAGATTTGTTGTTTTTCTTGCGTGGCAAGTTTGACAGTTCCTACCACTTTTGATCACAGGCTTCTTCGGTGGATGGTGACGAAGACAAGTGAAATAGACGAGTTATGTAAGCGGCAGTGTTTTGAATGAGAAGGAGCGATGAGAAAACAACAAAGTAGGCCAAAAGCCGCCAAAGAGTCTATTAACTGTGAATTAGATGTAATGAAACAAGGTAAAAAAAAAAAAAAAAAGTAGAAAGACGGCTTATATAACTGTCGCTAGTGGCCCAAAATTCTCTTTCATTTTCAAACTTAGATTTATGCATTAAAGTTGTTTACCAAATACTTAATTCATTAATCATCATACACTTTGCTTACCCATTTCCTTTTTTTTGTGCTCTCTCTCTCTCCTTCATTTCTGTCTCGCCTGCTTTTTCTTCTGCTTCCTGCACATCCATGTTTTGTCACTATTATTCCTCTTCTACATCACTCATTTCTTCATTTTTTTTTCTTTCCTGTCCTGCCATTTCTTCGTGTCCTCATTCTCCCTGTTCGCCTATCCCTAATTGCCCTCTCCATTCCTCCCTGTTACTTCTTTTCATGCACTTTTCGTCATCTTTACAATTCTTTTAACACCCATTTATCAATCCCTCTGTCCTCTCCTGTGGTCTTGCCTTTCCTGCCCGTCCCTCCATCCATCCTATCTTCTTTCCATACATCAACCCCCCCTCTCTCTCTCTCTCCTGTAGACTCTGTGGTGCTGGGCAGAGAGTTATGGCTCAGACGCTGCAGATGGCGATCCCTAACTTTGGCAACAACGTCCTGGAGTGTCTGAACGAACAGCGGCTGCAGGGCCTCTACTGTGATGTGTCCGTGGTTGTCAAGGGCCACGCCTTCAAGGTGCCATACTATTTATTTTTTAAACTGCTTCTTCCAGGGAAGGGTGATTCATAGTCATTGGTAACAGTTTCTCATCTGACCAGTACTGCTGCAGTTTTCTGCTGTTGTTACTGAGCAATGCCACTGGGGTAACTGTTTAAATATCTTCCTTAACGGGATATTTTGCCCAATAACTACATTTTGAATCATTTACTCACTCTTGATTGTCTTGAATGCCCAAGGAAAAAGATTTAACTCTATTTCTCAGAACAAAGTTTCATAATTTGTGTTAGAATGGATTCAGCATTGACAAATGTCAGAAAATGTCAGGAGGGTCTTCAGTTCGTGTAAATGCAGGCCAGTCGTACACAGAGGCATTTTCTGGAGCTGGTTAATTTAATGTAGTGTAGTGCATTGGGTTGGAATGTGGTGAACATGCAAATGGGGAGTTACAACTTGGGTTATGCTGCAATGACGAGTTTGAGAATTTGAAACAGATGTTTTCATATCCATTTTGCTGCTGTTTGTCAAATTTGCTGATCACTTCCATTCTAACAGAAGTGGCTGAAGTGTTTTGAGTGTTTTTTGTGAGCCATGAAAAAGCCAAGAAAAGTTTCCCTTTTAAAAGAATGATAGATTGGCCTGCTGGTCAACGCACCTGTAAAGAGTTGAGAAGATGATCACCACAGTCAGAGGTGATCTCAGATAGAATTCCTGGAAAGTCCCAGAATTTTTAAAGTTCTGTTCTTGGCAGGGAAAGTCATGGAATTTAATAATTCTGTAGGACAAATCATGGAATATCATTAATTTTTCAGCCTTAATTAAAAAAAAAAGTTTATTCCAGCAGAGTAAAGCAGGAAAATAAACTTTAATACGAGCTCTGAATATGAGGTGTGTGTAAAACTTTAGACAAGAGAAAATGTCTGGGAATTTTACATTTGACAGAGTGGGAACCCTGTAATTAGTGAGACCACCTGGTGTAGTCTTTGGCTGGAATGAAAACATGCAGACTCTCGGCCCTTCATGGCAGATGGTTAGAGACTGATGTCCTATGGGACTGTATTGGAGAGTTGCAGCGAGACAGAATCAACTCTATGGTGAAGCAACTGGACAAGATTCTGGTCAAACTCAGTCAGGGAAAACACAGTCCAGGGTGAAAATAATTGTAGTCGTGCTTTTAAATAATCATGCCCGATTATGCGCTCTCCCTGGCCGCCACACTCACCTTTCCTTCTTGTTGCCGCTCCTGCCGCCCAGGCCCACCGCGCGGTGCTGGCAGCCAGCAGCTCGTACTTCCGCGATCTGTTCAACGCCGGGGGGAAGAGCTCGGTGGTGGAGCTGCCCCCGGCCGTGCAGCCCCAGAGCTTCCAGCAGATCCTGGCCTTCTGCTACACGGGACGCCTCAGCATGAACGTCGGAGACCAGTTCCTCCTCATGTACACCGCCGGCTTCCTCCAGATCCAGCAGATCATGGAGAAAGGCACCGAGTTTTTCCTCAAGGTAACCCGGCAACACATTGCTTTTTTAAACTGTTAAAATGTTTTAAGGTTTGTTTTATAATCAATTAGCTTCATAGTCTTAAATTAGAATTTATTCGGGCTTAATTTCCACCGCCGAGATTTTGTCCAATTGTATTTATCCTATTTCTTTATGTCAAATGAGTAAAGTTCTTATGCCTCGGAGTCAACATGTCTGATATAAAACTGCTGAGCCTAATCCTGCCTTTACACTGACCGGCTACACTTCACCTGCCGGGAAAATGATCCAACCACAGAGCTTGAATGGACAGAACGGTCCTTCTCATTCAAATCAACGCTTCAGAGCAGCGGCCATTTTTAAGTGTACCGTTGCCATGGCAGCGTTTAGCTAAATTCTGATATGTGGCGAGTCGCGGAGTGTCTGAGGCGAGTGAGGCGACAGGTTTTACAGCGGAAAGGAGTCTGCTCACTCAAACTGTCACTCCGGCCACCACACACAGCGGTGGTGTTTTTTAAGCAGGTCAGATAAAAGTTTTGACATCTTTGCACAGCTGATTAACGTTAGAAGTGGTCAAAGTTGGTTATCGTTGTAACGTCAGTGGAGTTAACATTAATCACGGTTTCAGCCGGCTTCCGTTAACATTAGCCGTTTAAAGTGAAAAGAAAATTTCTAACGTTAATGCGTTGAAGTTTGACTAAACGACCGTAATTTGAAGTAATAAGCAGTTATATTAAGTGAAATGTATGTTAAATTATGCTTACAAGCTAGGTTTGCTAGCTTGCAGTTGTTGGCTGGAGGATTTAACAAGAGAAAGTCTTATGTTAATTTTGTCGCGAATATGAGATTTCAGTTGAGTTTACTTTTGACAGTTGCTGCTGTAACACAGGAGGACACAAATTCAAACGTTAGTTATTTTAGTAATTTCTGCAGTTAGTCTGCAGCCCCAACACAACATATCTGTACAGTTCTCCTGTGACTTTTTACAGCTTTACTGAATTGAGTTGTCGCCATAGCAACTAACTGTAATCGCCATTTTGCTTTGTACCAGCCAAATGACCACAGTGAATAGTGCAATGACCGATCTATCCTTTCAAGTTCTGTAGACCCAACTCACTTCATACTACATACTTCATACATACAGAGATCAAAACTGATAACAAGAGTTGGTTCTTCAGGTGGAGTCAGTAGACTCCACTGGTGCGTTTTGGGTAAAGGAGCTCAGATTTCAAAAATGAAAAAAGGTCCAAGGCATTCAAGTGGGGAATAAGGTTTTAAAAAATACTGTTATTTAAGCTTGTGTCATCTATGCATTTTGGATACTGTAAGCTTATTTAAAGGTTTCTGAAGATCATTCTGTACTTGAGGGCCTTTTTTTTTGGAAATCTGAGTTTCTTAAGGATGAACAAATATGAAGATCTATCAGCCAATTAATTACTCATTATAACTAATCAGTGCATAGGAATTTGAGGACCATTGAAGGGGTTCTACAGGTCTTGAACAGGTCTTAAAACTGTCATTTTCACAGATTTGTGTTGATTAGGTTTTGAATTTTGAATTTTGCAACCTCCCAGCCTCAGAAGAAGGCAAAAGGGTAGAGATCTGACTGAGCAGACAGACGAGTGTTGTTTACCGCGCACTAGATCTTGAAATATTTTTATTTGGGTCTTGAAAAAGTCTTGAATTTGATGTCAGGAAAGGGACAGAAACCCTGTATTACTTACACAGGTTTCTGCAGGTGAGGTGCCTTCAGTTATTTGCAGGGCTGGTGAGAAAATGAACCAGTCATCAATAAAATGATAGATTTTTTACATCCTGCCAACATGGCCCCTGGTACCACAGTATGTTGTCACAGTGCCATCTAAGATGTATAGACACGTGAAAATAATAATTCATGAACAATATGATAGAAGCCTTAAACAGTGTTCTCTTGTAGAGTAAATTATGGCATTTTCGAGCACCTTGCTGCATACATTTGCATTTTAATGAGGGAAAATAGATTTTCGTTAAAGTATAACTCCTACAGAGTTCATATTAATACCACCCGTGTGTTTTGTCAAGATAAATATGTTAACTTGAAAACATTTGCTAATTAATGCATTAAATACCTTAATTTATGACCTCATTAGCGTAACCGGTGATGTTTAATTTATCATGGTGGTTATGGTGAGACTGATAGGCAGCTTAAGTGCCTCTTGTTTATATGTATAGATTAGTGAGAAAAAGTAGAGCCGATATCCAGTAGTGACCAAGACGAGTTCAAATAGGAATGAGACCAAGACAAATCCAGAATGTCAGAAAACTGTTCTCTGGACTCAAGTAGCACAGGCCTGACAATACCCAGGCTCCGCTCCGCTTTGGTCTGTATGAGTGTGGGAAATGAAAACCAACCACCAGTCTAATGCTGGTAATTTGTCGGCCCTGGTGGGTATTGTAGAGTTTGTTCCATCTATCAGCCGCTTTGGCAGGAAACCAAGTATTGTTTGGAACTTGCTTTCGAGTCTAATAATAAATCTATCTTGTAAAAAAAAGGTGAAAGCAGCTGAATTTTTGGAACCCAAAGAACTGTTACTGTTGAGGATAGATTGGTGGAAAAATAGATGTGGATGGATGGAGGGCTGGTTTGTATGGAAGGATCGATTGGTCAGTTAACTGACAATCAATTAATTTAATGTTGATTATAATCATTTATTAAGCAGAAATGTGAAACATTTGCTGATTCCAGCTTCACGAAGATGCTGAGATCATCTTCCTTTTTTCCGTTCATATCTTTATAAAATTAATACTTTGGGGTTTTTTTGGCTGCTGCTTAGACTAAAGAAGCAATTTGACATCCCTTTGGACTCTAACTTCCCATGAGCATTTGTTATTATTTGTGACACTTTAGACTAAATAATGATTTGATAAATCGAAAAAATCCATAGATTAATCAACAAATAAAATGATCGGTAGTTGCAGCCATAGAAGGGTAGATGGATAATTGTTCAGACAGGCTTAGCCAATCATTTCTTTGCTGTAACATAAGATGGGGAATTGTGACATTTTGAAACTGCAGAAGCATGAAAGATGATGGCAGTTGTTATTTCCATACTATTTACATCTGTGCAGGTCACTACACATAATTACTCTTTGCATATTAGGAGCGTTTGATGCATCCCTCTTCATGTCCCT
>OMLF01010752.1:0-11274 GCA_900302615.1 Holocentrus rufus
CCACTCACCCCGAGTGCGGTCTATGCATCCAGATAGCTGCTGTGTGATTTGGCGAGGTTTCCAGTATGTCTTGTGCAAGCTTCCCCGTCTCCCTTCGGCCCAGTACAACGAGGCTGGATGGGTCTTGCTTTGTGGAGCTCAAACTGTCAACATTTGATATGTGAAAAACTGAACTTTACCCCAAATTTGCGCCCCGTGGGGGTGGATGGATACAGTTTGCCTGTGTTCTTCAGCAGGAAATGGTTCCCAGCAACTTGTCGCCCCCAAGGGTTGTGGGTTTATGCTGGGTATCCGAGTCTGGTTCTTGGAAAGAAAGAGCTGTTGCAGTTCAGTTTTTCACAAAGAACAGCCATCCAGCCTCATTGCGCCAGGATGGAGGGAGACAGGAAAGCTTGCACAAGACAGAGTGGAAACCTCGCCAAATCACACAGAAAATATCTGGATTGATTATGCACCAGGGTTAAGTGGGAAAATATATTTTTTTGTATTTTGGGTGAACTGTTCCCTTAAACAAACACACACACGCAGACAGTTCATCTCCGACCAGCAACTGGCCGCTAAACGAAAGGCTCCTGTCTTAACAGAGCGCGCTGTGCTTACAGCAGCACTCCCAGCTGGGCAGCTATCCACATTCCAAACTGTTCATCCCGCCGCACCATAACATTCCTCATGCCACATCAATGACACTCAGCGGAACCTATCCCCCTGTCACTTCCTCTAACCTGTGTGTATGTGTGTGTGTGTGTGTGCGTGTGCATGCAGGACGGAGGAGATCCCTCTGAAAATCCTGGCCCACAACAGCCTGGTGGGCCGGCTGATCGGGAAGGAGGGCCGCAACCTGAAGAAGATCGAGGAGGAGACAGGGACCAAGATTACCATCTCCTCGTAAGTTCTGTCTCCCTCCCTTCCTCTCTCCCTCCCTCCCTCTCCCCTCTGTCCTTCTCTTTCACACACGCCCACGGCGTTGTGGCTCTACGCTGCAGCACTGCAGAGTCATGCCAGCAATGTATAGTGCCATAGGACAACAAACACGCACATGCAATAAATCCTTTATAATCGGGACAGTAGGGCTGAGCGATATGGTCAAACTAAAACATCATTACATCTTTGACCTTCATATCAATATTGTAATGATATTGTAGGGATGACTATTGGTGCTTTCGTAAGACACAAGAGATTTCTGATGATCAATTATTAGTAATGTGGATATGATGACCAAGCAGGCAAAGGCAGATAACACAACAGCTACAAGTTATTTCAGAAAGTTGCATCCCTTCACTGTAATACAGCCTTTCAAACCAGGAGAAGACGACATATGCCACATTATGATATTACAATACCCACAATGCCAGACAATACCCTTGTCTTGTATAGTGATACTGATATAATGCCGATATATCACCCAGCCCTCCTTATAGGATAGTTTAGAAATAGTAATAGCTATTTCAATGACAATTTGACTATCATCAGTTTAATGACGTTTCAAATAACAGGAAGTGCTACCAAGATTTTGTTCTTAGTGCTACCAGCCACACCTTTCTCCTTCAAACCTGTGCTCATTTGCCACCAGTCATGTGGTTTCACTTATTCTACTCAGTTATTACGGACCAAATGCAAAGAGTTGATTACAGCTCCTTCACTCCAGAACACGATATTAGAGGGGCGGTGATTGCACCCCATTTAACGGACCGTGCTCCCCAACCCTCGTTCATTTAGGGCTAATGAATTGCTCTGTCTCCGCACGCTGCGAGGACGTAATGAGCCTTGAGAAAGTGAGAGAGGAGGGGAGAGGCGACGGGAGGAGGAGGAGGAGGAGAGAGAGAGAGAGAGTCCTATTGAGGAGAAGCGAGAGCCTTAGACATCGTATTGATGGCTGGGCTCCGTCTTTGGAAGGCACATCTTTTTTGGAGTGTCCTCCACACCCACGGGCGCGGCGGAGAGAATAGATTGGTTCTGCTTCAGTGGCACAAAGGTGTTATCTTTTGTACAACATCCAGCCTAAGTGGTTTATGGAGCAGTCACTTATTTGAATTATGTAGTGGCAGATTGAAATCTGCTCAGAGTTGTCACAAAGGTTTATTTTGAATATGTCTGATGCACTCTTAGACTCTGCAGTACCAAGGTCACCTCGCCGGCTGCACAATGCTCATGTGCTTACAATGTTTTTTTTTTTTTTTTCTTCAAGATTTCTTACACATTACCAGATTCAAGTGAGCATTAAATTTGCTGTTCTTTCCAAATTGTCAAAATCTATGCTTTGCGGAGGTAAGGAGTAAAGAGTTTTTCACTCGTCATTTGCACAGGACTGCCTAATTGAAGCTAACTGTGGTAAAATTGAGGTAGCCCTAATTAAGCTGTTCCACGGAAATTGACAAGATCGGGCCAAACGTCTCGCGTCAGCTTTTTTTTTTCTCAGTGACTTGCTTGTTGTACTGTGATTGTTGCTTCGAGCAGTGAGCAAGAATTCCTGCAGTGTTTTCTCTCATTAATCACACACATCCCTCTTCTTTCCTGTATATGTTACTGTGCTGGACTCAACATACTGAGCTCGTGAGAAAGAAACTCATTGTTAGAATGCTGATTATTAATTAACACGAGGACAAACAGGATGAGGTCAATGTTTCTTTGTATGACGGTCAGCAACTTGCTAAAAAAATTTTTTTAGTTGTTTGTTTCCCTTTTCTTTTCTTTATTTCTCTTCACTTTTCTTTTTTCTTTTCCTTTCTTTTCTTAATCTCATTACTTCAGCAGGGAATCCTAATATTTTTTACTTCTTTCTATATGACTTCAATGAATGATTAAAAAGAAAAAAAAAATTGATTAAAATGAGCTCAGTGACTTCCCCCGTCGTATCACAGGGGACAGCTGTGTGAAAATATGAGCATTCCTGTTTTCTCTATTTACATTTGCACTAAGCTCATTCTCCTCTGCGTTTGTGTGTGTGTGTGTGTGTGGGTGTCGGTGTGGGTCTTGTTTCTGGACGCGTGCGATCTCCCCTCGTAGGTTACAAGACTTAACCATTTACAACCCTGAGAGGACCATCACCATCAGAGGCAGCATGGAGGCGTGCATTAAAGCCGAGAGGGAGATCATGAGGAAACTGAGGGAAGCCTACGAGAACGACGTTGATGCTATAAACGTAAGCCGAGCGGCGACTACGATCACCATCTGCGCGCCACTTGAACATGAACTCGTGTTTGTGTGTGTGTGTGTGTGTGTGTGTGTTTCGGGCTATGATCTCAACCTGACTCATACGAACCGACAGGTGAACCACTGAGCGAGGTGATGAAATGGTATCAGAACAGCAAGGATAATATTGCCCTCCTATTCATACATGTTACCACCAGCCTGAGTAACACAGCTCATTGTCTGCTTGGTAAATGGATCACAGTAAACGATCACTGAATAGCTCATCAGTGACTCAAGTGTTTCAGCACAGCACGTCTGTATATATGTGTGTGTGTGTGTGCGTGCGTGTGTGTGTCTGCGCGCGCGAGTCAGGCGGTTATACGGAGTCTCTGACTCACTCCTTCCCTCGCTCTGCGCGTCTGTGTCCCTGCTGTAACACACTGCGTTTCCCAGCATCCATCTGATATCTGTAGGCCGCTCGCTCTCCCTCCCCCTCTCTCTCTCTCTCTCTCTCTTCTCTCTCACCCAGCTCCTCTTTCACGCTGCCCTGATGACATCACTGGTTGGCGCGGCCAGGGAGGTCAACCGTAGAGGAAGAGAGATGGTGATGATATCACACTCGCCGCGCTCCTGGTTGCACTGCGGCAGCGCGGGGGGGGATCAATGCGCGTATTAAAGAGCGATCATATTCGCAAGCGCGGCGATCGTGCAGCTTGTGGCGAGCAGCTCGCTCTCAACGGTGGAGGATTGAGAATGAGTTTGACTGTCAGGGCTTCAGCCTGCAAGTGCATTTCCATGTCTAACTTGTGATTTTTACTCTTTGTTTCTTTTACTCTCTCTTTCCATTGCCTGATCTTGGCGTGGCTCTATAAGGAGTGACACACAGCGTGCAGTTTGATTGCATTAGTTGGTGTGAGCTTTAGTGCACAGTCTTGGCACCTGTCTTGCTAAACGCCTACAGCGAGCAGGTGGAGCCATCTAGCGTGACAGTTTGGATATTACACACAAGAGTCGTCATGGAGAGCTTCTGGGAAAAAGGAAGTGAAAGGAGACCGACCGCGTGTCTCTCACAGCCATGAGACCAGAAAAGTTGAATGGACTATGAAGCAGAAAGTCATGCAGTTATAAGCACTGAATATGCAAATATACAAATAATGCCGGTAATAGTTGTAAAGGATTAGTTCACCCAACATTACTGCATGCCATTTTACTCTCTTACCTTGAAGGTGGTGTGAGAGGAAAACTTTTACTTTCGTTTCTGTGAGAATGAACCGCAGTGAGATTGAACCTTAATTCTGTGTTTCTTGCAAAGTCTTTCTCTTTTCAAAATCGCAACTCAACCGTGTGTCCGCCGCTCTTCTTCTCCCCCAACAGCAACAAACCAACCTTATCCCGGGCTTGAACCTGAATGCCCTGGGCATCTTCTCCTCTGGTCTGTCGGTGCTGCCCCCAGCTGCAAGACCATGTGGTGGAGTGCCCCCTGTGGCGCCGGCGGGATACAACCCATTCTTAGTGAGTAATCTCATCTCAATAGACTCAGCCGGTGGTTTTCAAAGTGCGGTCCGGGGACCCTCGGGCATCCCGGCGGGGCTTCCCAGGGGTCCGCAGCAAAAAGAGGAATAGTTTAAGCTCTCTAAATGTTCATTCACTTGAAAGTGTTTATGATTTTATTGTTCTGTTTTTGTCTCACCACGAGGAATCTGTTTGTCAGTGTTCAAGCATGACATCAAAACATTTTAATTCTTAACCCAGACCAGCATATCTTTCACTGTCCCCGGATCAGACCCACTTCATATTGGGGTCTGCAGCTTAATGAAAGTCGACTTTGGGTTCTTGAACCCAAAAAAACTTAAAAACCCCTGGACAAACTCGCCACTTCACTTCGGCTCCACACAACCATATAAGGTGAAAAAATAAATAACAGACCACATTGAAAATTGCTCAGTGGTTTAAGGCGCGTGCCTTATAAGCACAATGTCTTGAGGTCTGAATGCGACCCAAGACCTTTGTCACATAACATCCCCTTGCTCCCAGTATGTTCTTTCTCTTTGCACTTTATAATAAAAAATGCAAAATGCCACTAAAAAAGAAAAAAAAAGATTTCTTTTGGGATGTTTGGTTACTGTAGGTTTTGCCTGTTAAGCACAGCCATGCAAAATCCATGTGGGATTAGTTTTGACTTCAAAGAGCAACTCATTCCCATCCGGCTGGAATACGACATGTGGTAAACCAGGTGCCCCTAAAGTGCTTTTGAAAAAACAACACCGCTTTGACTCAGGTCTTCCTGCATGATGTTGTACACAGTTTGAAACAAGCAGAATTCCCCCATCTCCTCTAGAGATGAGTCAGTTTGTCTGTAAAACAAAGTCTCCACTCATTGCCCGGCTAGAGCGAGCCAAAGTGGTGTGAGACAGTGTGTGAGAATGTATTTGCGTGCTTGAAAGTCAAGAAAATTAATGTGTGATTCATTCTGAGTTTATGCCCTGAAATTCCCCTAATAAGAGCATGTGTTGCCTGTGTGCGTGCGTGTGTGTGTGTGTGTGTGTGTGTGTGTGAGAGAGAGAGAGAGAGAGAGAGACATCTGACCGGTCTGCTTGTCACCTCACTTTCAGAGTCACTCTTCACATCTCAGTGGCCTATACGGGGTTCCTCCAGCAAGTGCCATCCCCCACCAGCACTCAGTATGTTCCATAAGATCTGCACTACACTCATCTGTTGCCGTGGCGATCACTGACTTTCCACCACCTTTCTCCTTGTTTGCATGTTCAGATAATTATTTAGAATAGTTGAGAATAGTTTGAAGCCAAGTGCAATGAGTTCATTGTTTTTTTTTTGTTTTGTTTTCTTTTCTTTTCTGCATCATTGTGAACAAAAAAGACATTTAAAGGAACAGTTCACCCAAATGCCAATACATTTTTTTTTCATTTCACTAACTGAATAGCCTCACTCTACAAGTGGCTCGTGTGTAGGATGTAAAACCCATTGACTCTAAAGCTTCACTGCCAGTTCCTTTAAATACTGAGGCTACTACAGTGGGAGGAGGGGGAGGGGTAAGATAAATTGGGAAAAGAAAGGGAGGTATAAATAACAGAGCATGACAGCCTCTCAGTCAGCGTCTAGGTCGGACAGGGAGTCTGGAATTCTCATGTCCCATTGCCGAGTCACCAGTACACCACAAATATTTCTGGAAGGGGACTTTTCAGTCCAGTGTTGTCCTGTGGCTCATAAAAATCCACTTCATAAATCTAGAGTGTTACCATGCTAAGAAAAACAAAAACATGGGGGGAAGCATCAGCCCTAATGGGAAATATTCCATTCAGGCACGGCCAAAGTTGGATGTTGACTCAAAAAGAAAACCCTCGAAGAAAGCTTAATTTAGCTTTCCTTGCATGTGGTGTCATCATTTTTGGCAGCCGTTCAAGTATCTGGCAAGTCAAATCAAACTCCCCTCAAACTTTGTGTAATGATTCTTAACAGCATTGGATGTATTTTCTTGCCCCGGTTTGAATTAATTCATGTTTGCCACCGTCTGAGCTCAAAAGAATAGATTATTGCAAAGCATATCAAAAGAGCGGCACGGAGTGATTGAAAGTGTAATCACTCGTCTGCCTCTCTGTGTGGTCGGTTTCTCAGCAGCAGGCTCCAGAACAGGAGGTGGTCTACCTCTTTATTCCAACTCAGGCAGTCGGGGCCATGATCGGCAAGAAGGGCCAGCATATCAAACAACTCGCCCGCTTCGCTGGAGCTTCCATCAAGGTGGGTTAATCACCTTCTGCAGACCGCTGACTCAGACAGCAAGGAGAGACTCGCATGGTTTATCTCTGCACGCATAACATTAACAACAATTCTCCCAGTCTTTTATCAACATGTAAGGGAGTGCTCCACTCACACGGACCAACGCGCGCTGCATTCTTGCGAGCCAGTCACGGAGCGCTAAGGTTATGTTATCAACTTGGCGGTCGGCGCTGCCTGAGTCAGCCGTGCTTCCCAGACCACAACTGAGGATGTTAGTTTTTCAGCGTCGACAAACAGACTCAGTCAGCAGATGACTAGGGAGCCGAGCATCTCAACAAAACCCCTCCAGCCTCCCCGGGCGTTCCTGTCAGCTGCTCGGCTAATTCTCATAATGTGATGCAAGGGGAGTTTCGTCTGTACAAACTGCAGTCTTTCTCAGATTGCCGCGGCGGTTAACTGCATTAGCGAACCGCAGAGGCAGAAAGCCTTTAGCAGAGCTTGTTTTTGCCCACAGTTTCTCCCTGTTTCTTTGCTCTGCTTGTCTCCTTGTAACCCCAACTCTTTCTCTCTGTCTCCGTCTCTCCCTCCTGGCGTTCCTATGTCAGATTGCCCCGGCAGAGAGCCCAGATGTTACTGAAAGGATGGTCATCATTACTGGTCCCCCAGAGGCTCAGTTTAAGGTAAAAACACCTGTATGAATCTCCAGCATGTTCATCATAAGTAAAATTGCTTCATTCCACAGTTTCTTACATTTGGGGGAAACAATGCTCTAAATTGGTTTTATCTTGGGATTTGACAATACACTGGCAGATTATCGGTATTGGCCTTTAAAAACCAATATCGGTATCAGTCCGAAAACTATTTTTGACGATATTTGGCTGAATGTGAAATTTGGCATTTTGTGACCTCTCTTTCACGAGGTGTGTCCTTAACACAACTGTCAGATGAGCAACAGAACAAAACTAACATGGCCTTTTGTTTGCAAAGCACTTAATTATCTTAATACAGGCCTGTTCATAAGGCAGATCCTGTTTTGTATTTGTTTTACAAAATTTATATTACCATCAGCCGTTATGGGAGGGGAGATAATAAAGCTCATTGCTCATGCCCCTCAGGGATAATAAAGATAACCTTAACCTTAACCTTAACTTACACGTTGCTATTTCATAAATATAATCCTTGAAGGACTCATTAGTAACTAATAATGTGCTTTATTTTCATGCCTGCAATCATTTTGTTAGAGTAAGCATCTTATATTTATTACTATATATTTTTAAATGGTGTATATTTTGTTTCATTGCTGTAAGATTACATTCAGGCCTGTTCTAATGTTATCTATTCTAATTGCCTAATGTCAGAGTTAACCTCAGTGGATCACTGTGTGTCCCCGTTTTCCCCAGTCTCTCCTTGCCTCATACCCTCCTCTGTATTCCAGGCCCAAGGCCGGATATTTGGGAAACTGAAGGAGGAGAACTTCTTCACGGCGAAGGAGGAGGTCAAACTGGAGACGCATATCAAGGTTCCCTCAACTGCAGCTGGCAGGGTCATCGGCAAAGGCGGCAAGACGGTGAGGTGATAGTTAGGGCAGAAAATGACAGTATATGGAAAACTCTTAGTGTTGCCCTTCAATGAATAGCTTGATTTCTCAGTTCAGTAACTTTCAATAAGAGTGCATCGGTGTGTCCTTATCTGAGAGCTCGTCTTTGAGTGGGTGGTGACGGTGTGTGTTTGAGGTGCAGTGCTTTTCAGATCACATGTGCTGACCTCTGACCTCTGACCCCAGGTGAACGAGTTGCAGAACCTTACGAGCGCTGAGGTCATCGTACCACGGGACCAAACTCCAGACGAGAACGATGAGGTCTTTGTGAAAATCAGTGGGCATTTCTTTGCCAGCCAGGTATGCAGGACAAGGTTAATGTAGATGTAATGTAGATGAAAACTAAGATGAAAATATGGTCATAAACTGAAATAAAATTAAGACTAGACCAGGTAACTGATAACTAAGACAAACTAATATATGTGTAATGTTTTTAGTTTAGTTTTAGTAAAATTTAACTAAAGAGAGAGAGATAAATAGATAGATGGTGCTGGATGATAATTTGTATGGGAAGGGGCTGACAGAGTGTGTGTTGTTGACATGCGCTGTTTTTTTATGTAAAAATGCACCCATCTCATCATTTTAACAAAGTACAACCACAGCAGAAAATTTGCATCCATCCCCACTAATTGACACACTGTAGATTTGCCTTATTAGCCCAAATAAAATTCTGGTGTTGGGCGTGGTCGCTGCTGCATCTTCTCCATGCATAGAAGGTGAAATAATCAAGTGAATCAGTAAAGTTTTCAAATTTCAAAACAGTGACCCCTTGTTTCCATTTGGATCCACCAACATGCAGAGTTTCCTAGTGCAGGTTTAATAGATCGGGTGATTGTACAGGAGTGCAAATATAAAACTTAACAATTTTTTGTAAAAATTCATTGATGATAATAAACAAATAGCTCTTGAACAGTGTGGTTATGAGGTGAAACATAAGTACGTTTGGTGTCAAAAATTAATTGAATTTAAGGGGTACTTCACCCAAAAACTATATTTTGTATCATTTATTCCGCCCGATGTGTCCCAAATGTCTCACAAATAGAATTTTAATTGCATGCCTCACAGAGAACGACAGTTACAAATATTGTGGCCATTTCTGTAAGAATGAGGTTGATGAGAGACAAACAGCAGCAAAGAGGATGTGAAAATGTCTCAAACTCTTCTTGCGGCGTAACCCAAGGCTTGACTCTCCATTCATATGTTCACCATTGCCCAAAACAATGTACTTTCACTTAAAAAATTCTCAATAAACCATTTCTGGAAAATGCTCTGTGTGCGTCTGGCCTGCACGTTTGCAGAATTGAACCTGCCTCCGGCTCGGTCATCGGCCAGCAGTCCTGTTCAGTCATTGGCTACACTGAGGCTTCAGTCACTACGCTGGATTTGAGACATATTGAGCAAACAAGCTGGAGAATTTGAAAAGGATATTTTCACATACTTTTTGCCGCTATTTGTTGACGTTTCCCATCAATTCTATTCTAGCAGAAATGGCTGTGAGTAAATGATATAAAATATACAGTTTTTGGGTGAAGTATTCCTTTAATTATGCCATCAAAGTTTAGGTATTTCAGGTGTTTTACTGCAGCATCAAACATGGCTCAGCCAATCAGAGCTGAGGATGGAAACAGTACATATCAGGTGTGATAATATTAACCTCATTCTGTGTGTGATGTTTGCCTCCTTCCCCCAAGACTGCACAGAGGAAGATCCGGGAGATCATTCAGCAGGTCAAACAGCAGGAACAGAAGCACCAGCAGGGCGCCGCCGTGCCACCGCAGCACTCCAAGTTACCCGGGTGGGTCCAGCGGGCACCAGCCAATGAATGAAGCCCTCCCACACGGACAGAGACCTATCCAGACAAAGGCCAAGGCCAAGGGGGACATGCAGGGCAGACCAGCAGCACCGGGATCAAAACCAAAGAACTTCACTGGGGGGGAAATGAGTGAGAGCCAAAGGCTGAGGGCATAGTGTGCACTGCCAGCCCTGTGAGAGTCGATAGCGGGGGAGAAACCTTACTGATAGAATCAAAATCGAAAGGTGGAAAGGAAAAAATCAGCACGAAGGGTGGAAAATGGCAGAGAATTGGGCATGTGTTGTCTTCACGGTTACAAAAAGGAAAAACAGGAAATATTATGTCGCCCTGCATAACGTTATCTCTTTAGTTGGACTAACATAGGCCTAACAGACAGATTGCAAGAGTAAGTATCCTTAGCAGTATTAATACAGAGTAGGAAAGTCTACTGAAACACACTGAAAGTATGCACTGTTATTTTTTTATTGAAATAACAGTACGACTTGTAGTTTTTAATATTTTGCTTGTTTCAGAGATTGATTGGACTGTGACGGCCGCTTAAAGCGACATCCCTCATTTTTTTTTTTCCCATTTTAGGCCACTGAAATCCAAACAACAACAAAAAAAAAAGAAAAACCCCGAAGAAAACAAAGTGGATGGTTCTGAGTCTTTGTAACAAGCCTGTGTGTGTGCCAACGCAAAGGATAACGTCCCTTTGAAATGTTTCCTACCGTTCATATCTGACGCTACATTTCATTTTCACTCTCTTTTCATTTCATTTCTTCACTTTCACCCTGCTGTCACTTTCTCATCACTCTCTCTCATCCGGCGCATTATCATTATTATTATCATTATTATTATTATTATTATTATTTTTTAACACGATAAAATATTTGTTTTCAATACTTTTATTTCCACCACAGCCTTTTGATAACATTGAACTGACTGCCACTTTCGCCACAGAGCTCAACAGAGGATAAATGCAACAGAGGGATTTTTTTTTTTTTTTTTTTTTTTGAAC
>OMLF01010753.1:0-10340 GCA_900302615.1 Holocentrus rufus
AATATTATAAAAAAAAAAAGAAGAAAAAAAAGGAAATAATCTCCTTTCCCAGACATGTACACACTATCTGGTATTCAGTTTTCAGTTGATAGTAGCGCTGTAAGAGTGGAACATTTGCAGCACAGATGAAAAAAAAAAAAAGAAGTACTGGCAGCAGTTAAAGCCAGTCACGCTCATGAACAGAGAGAAGTGGCAAGCAAGGGGCAAAGGGAGAGCGAGAGAGAGCGAGAGAGAGCGAGAGAGAGAGAGAGAGAGAGAGAGAGAGAGAGAGCGCTGATGCAAACAAAGAGAAAACAGCATGGGGACAGGAAGGGATGGACGGATGAGACACAGCTGAAGGGGTGAAAAGGCTGAAGCAGTCACTACAGACAAATAAGCACCGAGAGGAGGCGGCGGCGAAAAGGAGCTTGAGACACACAACGTATCAGCAGCCATGTCAGGGTGAATCGAGGCTCGCTGCATGTGCATCGGGATTTTTGTGAGCTGACTGGACGATCCGGCCATGTTCTGTCATGTTTGGGTCGGAGCTGCTCCGTGTGCCATTACACACTGTGGTGACCTTTTCACTTGAGTCTGTGGCTGTCAGAAAGATCACATTCGTACAGACTGGTTCCTCTGCACTGTACACACAAATGAACTTCTACTAACAAGTTTTATCCCAAGTGGATATGTGGCCTTTAATAAGTGAGCTCTTAAGTTGTAAATGTTTAAAAGACGAGATATGTAAGCTGTGTGATTAAAAAAAAAAAACGGCCAGAAAAAAAAAAAAGGCTAAAATGATGATCAACATTTTCTGAGGATCAACTAATTGATGAATTGTTTCAGCACCAAAACAGAGAATTATAGTGAATGAGTTTTCCCCCAAAAAACAACATTTGTGCTTCAGTTAAAAGAGAATCAGGCAGAAAAAAGGTTCAAAATAAAGTGGAACGGGGAGGAGAGAACAGTAGAGCAGACAACAGGAAAGAGAAATGACGGACTGTAACCGGAGCGGGGTGACCTGACCCTGCCCAAACACACAGCCACACTCGTGAGAATCAGGACAGGGCCGACACGCAGTGTTTGCCCTTTCACCCCCTCCGCCAAGTTGGGCTGACCGCCTGTCTTCAATACTCTCTGCTCTGGAGGGGAGGTGTCAGAGACTCTGCCTCCTCCTCCTCCTCCTCTCTCTCCTTTCTTCCTGCCCTCCTCTTTCTCCCTCATTTCTTGCTTCTCTGCTTCCTTTGTCCCTCTGCCCTTCCTCTTCACTGACAATGCTGACCCTATTTCCCTCTTCTCATCCCTTCGTCTCGGCCTCCTCCTCCTCCTCCTCCTCCCCTACTGTGGTCTTTATCTCTCTTCACACTGACCCATTCCCCGTTCCTCCTTCCCATCATCATCCTGCTTGCTGATCACATCTTCCCTCTTCAGCCTGGCTCTCTTGCCAATCCTCACTAAACGGAGAAACATCAACAAGATGGTCTTCTGATTAAAAACATTCATATTAAGAGTGCCGCCCCTCTCTTTTAGGACAGTTGGATGATTCATTTTTAAATGCTGCACATGATTTCATTGCAAAAGATCTTAACAACTCATTTATTCTCCAATTCAGTGTTAAAATCTGTTTATTTTTTCTTAAAACAAGTGGAAAAAATCCGCCAGTGGGATGACATAATCCCTCTTGTTTCCAGCGCTAATCAGCTTGTTTCCAAAATTTTCTTAAATCAATTTTATAGTGGGCTTGGATACTAGTGGGCTTATCTGCCTTATTCTTATTTCAACATATTTAGATGTTATACAAACAAGTGAAACTGCATTGGAAATAAGTGGGATTATCTCATTCCACTGGCACATTTTCATTTGTTTAAAGAAAAAAAAAAGATTTTAACACTGAATATGAAACTAAATGACTAAAAGATGGAGATTCGTTTCTTTTTATGTTTTTCTTCAGCAAACCCAAAGGCCTTTTTTTCCCTCTGATTGGCCACTTCACACCTCTCTTTCACACTAGTTTGAGCCTGTTGTGTTTTGGAGGAAACTTTATTCTTTGAACTGCGTCCATTTTTTTTCCCAGTGACAGGACAAACGTGTGATTGCAAAAACTCTTACATCTTGCAAACCACTTCAGAGTTTCCTTGGCAAAGAAAAACACGCATGACGAGATGAAGACTCACCAGTCCACTCTCCCTTCTCTCGCTCCTTCCTTTTATACTCATTCTTCACTCGCACTTCTCTGTTCACACTACAAACTGAGGTAAAACATGTTCATATATGACAGCGATCCTTGATAGGTGATGCAAAGCTGGATATGATGACATCACTTGTTATTATTTTAGAAAAATGGCAGACAAGCAGCTCCTGTGTTTCTCTTATACTATTATTAACCTAATTTTGCCTTAAATTTCCCAATGTCACATCCATATTCTGTATCTGCTGCTATATGCCACTGTTTTAAGGCTGCACAATTACATTAAATAGAAAATATCTAGATATGTTGTGCATCATTTATACACATTTACCTGCAATTCAGCAGGACATATTTGGTATCTTTGGAAACTCTGGGATCTCCACTTGAATCTAAAATAAAGTTCTGTGGGTCGGAACAAAGCTCGGCCGCCCAGCATGCAATTGTAACGACGAACCCACCGATGGAACCCTCTTAATTTCATTCCTCACCCAATGTCTAGGGAACTTCGTCCCGGTCTGTCCAATGTTCAGACATTTTTTGAAAACAAAAGATTTGCTCGCTTTGCTGGTTTTCAAACTGTCAGCTCTCCCCCTTCAAAGAAATGCCGCAGAGTGAAATACGCCACACACCATGGTCTCTTGTGATCAGTTGGCTTGCTCTACATGAAAGCGTATTATATAACGACGTCACAGCCTTCTATGGTCACGGCTTTTGTTCAGGTTGGCATCACAAAAGGAAGATTCCTGAGAGGGATTCTTAAGGAGCGAATAAATCAACTTTTCCAGAAGAACCACTGCAGCTCCCGTTCAGGACCCCGACATGGAAAATGTGAGCACCGCGTGTCAGTGAAGTGTTTTGTTAGGCAAACCTTGGGCGGAGGACTGACTCCTCACCTGCCTTACTGCTCACATGCTACAACACACAGCATTCGGACACACACACACACAAACAGAAACATTACATGGAACACAGACTATGCACAAACCGTTCCTGTGAAAATACTTATCTCATGTTCACTCACAGCCAAAATAAATGGTCTGGTAAAAATAGAGAAAAGTTTGGCGTCAGCTTGAGCCAAAGTGCGTGAAAGCTGCACAGTGTGAGTGGGTCTGCATGTTACTTGGGTCCATTTGATAGTTTGTGTTCTTTAACACTATCAATCCGCTCTGCAGTCAATCAGTGAGACCGCACAGCGCTTTTTATACCAAATTAAGAAATGCAAAGACACTTCCCAGTGTTGCTTATCTCAGCGGGTGGGTGCTAGCCAGCCTCTTTAGTTCCCCAGCAACCAGAGGAAGTAGAAGAGACACTTCCTGGTGGATCCCTGCTAACTTACACCAACTTAGACCAACATAAACAGGAGAACCCTTTAAATTAGTTACAGCCATTTGTTCAGCACATTAACATTAAACACAGTCAGACGGAGTAATGAAAAGTGTGTCAAAGACGCAAGAAAAGGCATAACAGAAATACAAATTAAACAAATAAGCTAAAAGAAAGAGAGCATGGAAAGGTGGAGAGAGAGTAAAGTATGAAAAGAGATGGGGTGGAGAGATGTTTGAATGACAAACATTCCCAGGTGGGAATGTAAACACAGACTGGCCTGAGTGAGGTGGCTCCACATCTATAACTAGTGAACCATGACACTTCCTGGAAGAGAGAGAGAGAGAGAGAGCACGAAAGAGAGCCAAGAGGGAAAACACTAAAAAGATGAGTGTGTTCACCATTTCTCTCCTCCCTACAGGCTGAACACACACTGAGGCTGTCAGTCACACCAGCAGCATGGAGCTTCCCCGTCGGCAGGGGGAAGGTCCCGCAGCACAGCGGGCCGCCTGCCAATCACTGTCTGTCCCGGACGTGCTTAGTCAGTGAGTGGGCCAGACACCTGTCAATCATTGCCCGCCCGCCGCCCTGCTGAGTCTGCGGGCGGGCCGGACAGCTGTCGGTCAGCCTCGGGCTGCACACACAGCAAGAGGACGACTGCCTTGTGGGAGGGGGTTCATAAATACTGATATCAATCTGTTTAGTACACAGAGTGCAGATGTAACCTTTTTGGTAACAGTTTAAAATGTCTCCAGGTGGGAATGTAAACACAGTCTGGCCTTTTGAAAAATGTACGTATGTGGAATACTTGGCTTTTGCAACATGATAACAAACCTCACTTCATATTTATGCAGGAAAGATTTACTATATATGCATGCTTCTTTTCAGAACCCCCCTGATTCACATAACACCATTTCTGGCTTCAAAATTGGTGAAGTTGTCTGTATTTCTCTATACAGGCAGAAACCTGGACAGGTAGGTTGTGTCTTTGGTTCAGACGTGGATGAGGAGAAGTTTCATCTACACTGTTGGTCCTGTTAACTGTGTTGCAAGAAGCTGCACAATTTGATCATATCAAATTATTATCATTACTATATTGTTACTATATGAACATTTTAAATTGATAAAACAATAAGTAGCATGATCTACAATGAATAGTGTTTGGTCAAACGGTTGGTAAAATATCTTGTTGGTGAACCTGCGCCAGCAAATTAATGATGCTGTGAATCGAGTTGGAGCAGTGCTCAAAACTGATGCTAAGCATGAATTTAGAGCATCAGACTGCATTATGATAAAATATCAAAAGTTTGTAATTATGTTTCTAATTATGATTTAAAAAATAAGTTCACATCACTGTAAGACATTCTAATTAATTAATTTTTATTTTCGAGTCTAGAGTCTGGAAACATCACATCGCATTGTTGTGTGTCAGCGTGTGTGTATGTGTGTGTGTGTGTGTGTGTGTGTGCGTGAGTGTGTGTGTGTGTATTGTCCAAGAAGTTCACAGCTAAGTGGTGACACAACCTGAGGTCAGTTAGGTCTAGTGAACATACATGTAAACACACAGACGAGGCTGTGACAATACAAGGATGACAACAAACGGGCCAGCCTCGCATGCTGGCCTAAACAAATAACATCTTCAAAACAGACTCTGAAGTCCTAGAGTAACCCCGGAGACAGAGACGCCTCATTAAACAAAAACAAAAAAAAAACATAACACACAATGATTCAGAAACTGTTCTGTTGTGTGTGTCCTTAATGTGGACTTGGTGGTGGCTCTCCTTCTACAAATACCTGAGGCTACGTCAGTTTTATCATTGAACCCATCGTCACACTGTCTACAATACATATGGTGGTTTTGATGATAAAATAATCATATAAAAATTACATAAATAAAATAACATGCTGGCTTCAAATGGCACTATTTTGATGCTTGTTTTGAAAAGCGGGAACAGAAACTAGCAAAAGTGTTTCCAATAAGTCATTCTGCTGATGCACAACTCATATGCCAGTGTAAATATAGCATGGCTGCACCAACAAAGCCCATGGTCATTTTAAATCGACTGGGGTACTATTGCTTATACTGTGCAGTTATTTTATTTATGAAGTTATGTCTTTGGGTCTGAGTGGAGACACGGAACGACATAAATGAGGGAGTCAGTGGAGAGGAAAGACTGGTAAAGATGAAAAAGATTACGTATATGTGAATTAAGTATATGAACAAGTAGTACAGGATGATCAGCTCTTTAGTATCTGTTTCTGTGATTAGACTGTGTGTGTGCATGTGTGTGTGCACGTGTGTGTGTGTATCTATGAGTGGAGATGTCAAACTGTGCTTGTAATTGTACTGACAGGTCTGCGGTATCGGCCTACATGAGCTGCATGCACAGCCTTGTACAACTGAACTAACTACACTGACATCACTGTTTTTGCCCGTTGGTGTGTGTGTGTGTGTGTGTGTGTGTGTGTGTGTGTGTGTCTGTTAACTCTAAAGTAAAGGGATAGAAATGGGTCTGCATGGCTGATTTGCTCTGAAGCACTGATCTGATGTCAGCTCGGGTGTGCAGCGCCTTATAGAAAGAAAAAAAAAATAGAAATGTTAAAATTGAATGTGATGCGAGCTGTTCTTGGATCAGTGCTGTGAAGGGAAGTGGAGTGCAAAGGTGAGGTACAGACTTCCACCTGAAGTCAAAACACTGCCTGTCTCTCGCTGTGTACATGCACAGGAGGGGAAATGTGTCTGACCGTGTGTGTGTGTGTGTGTGTGTGTACATGAGTCATATTAAGAAACATCTGGAAGCATTCCTGAGATGCCTGAGTGGTGACAGCAGCCAACCTGGCGCAGCAAAGGAAAGAGGGAGGGAAGTGCTTCACTCCTCTCCCCCTAAACTATGTTTCCACCTAATCAATCTCCACTGGTTTGCACGATAAATTATGGACCAGAGGGATGACGCTGAAGGAAATATAAACTGCTCAATATCCAAAAAAGTAGTCCTAACTCTGCACTGACCTCATATCTTCAAAAATCCAGCTTTTCAGGAATAAGGAAAATACCCCACACCATGATTTTTTCTAGTTGTTGATGTTAAGTGGGATTTAAACAGACTCCCTGGGCCCTCCTGACAGGTATACATTATATTTATGACTGAGTTGACTTATACAGCGGGTTATGATTGCCTTGTACAGTAAATTTGCAGATGATTGCCTACTGACTACCTTGTACGGCTATTTCTATCTGGTATTTTAAATTGTTGAGGGAGGGGTATGTATGCTGTACTGTGTTCACTGTACTGTATAGCATATCCTGTGATTGTGATTATGTGTGTTGTAGTTTCCTGCCTGTGGAGAACACATGCAAATTGAGCTTGAGTCAACTCTGGTGCAATTTCTTTTAAAGCTGCAATAATCAAAACAGCCAAAGAGTTGATTTAATTGAGGATCATTTACCATTTCGCTGTAGTCCACAACTGAGAACAAATTTCCCATGAACCCCAACATTTCCTGCCACAAAAGACAATAATTCTTTGATTTCTTTTTAGCTTTACTAAAAAGGACAAACATGTTGGAAGTGAGTTTCTATTAGACTTTTACTTTCTTCCACCATCTTCCATTGGAAAAACTCTGAAAGCTTTAACTGTTTGTGCTGGAAGAAAAGCGCCCGATTCCTGTTTTGTGCCATAAAGCAATCGAGCAGTTAGCAAGAAATCCTAACAATGTAAAATGCGATGAAGAGGCTGAGCGCTCTCAGGACCAGTCTCATTTGTTTTCTGTCGTTATACTAAATGAATGAGGTATTAATTTAGACTTTTTAAACTGGTCAGTTTGTTAACTCAAAGATGCAACACACACAAACTGGAGGTACAGGGTTTTATGCAACAAATGATCATGACCTCTCTGCTCTTTGCCTTGGGAATACAAAGATAGCCCTGAGGGTGGAAAAAAGCTGCACAGATGCCCAATTTGTTTCAAGCTACCTTAGTTCCTCTGCTACTGCTCTTTCTTTTCATCTTTTTCTCTGCAGGCAAGCCGAGTGATGGATGAGAAAAACCATAGGGAAGAGGAGGGAAGAGGCAGCCGCCACCCTTCCCCATGAGACAGACAGAGAGAAGGCAAAGAGAGGGAGAGAACATGAGGGGGGGTGGGGGGTGGTCAGCCAAAAAGTGAAAAAGAAGCAGGTGGGGGATGGAAGGGGGTGGTGGTCCCACAGTGCCAGAGGCGACTGATGGATAAAAGAGCATGTGAGAGCATGCTGGGAGGCCAGACTTAGCTAACTGCCAAATACACAGACACCAGACACATGAGGATGAGGGAGGGGAAGAGAGAGAGAGAGAGAGAGAGAGAGAGAGAGAGAGAGAGAGAGAGAGAGAGTTAGCTGTTCTTCAGCATGTGTTCCTGGGTGGAGAAGAGGTCACTGAGAGCATACTTCTGGCACACAGTCCCACTGCTGTAAACCGGAGCTGCACATAAAGTCACAAAAACATCACATTCACAATACTGCAAAATCCAAATCACAAGGTGCTGCGGTTTCCTCAACTTCAGCATAACAAAGGAAAATCTTTCTTTTAAGAAAGGAACCCTTTGCCAAAAATTTAACAAACACTATCATTCCATTGTGGGGCTGCATGTGTAAAACGCACATCTTCTGTGCCTACCATCGCTCATTCATTTCAACACAGCCAGGAATAAATGTTTGGACTGAGGAGGAATAGCAAGTTCCACCGTGCAAAAATACAATTAAATATGTACTATTTACATCTCGACTACAGATTTCTTAGCATTGCAATCACCTATGATGGCCCAAAATAAAATGAATGTATATTTTCACTTAATAAAAGTTAATAAAAGCAGAACAGTCTAAATGAGTCATGGGAGAACAAGTAAAACAATGTATGCCTGTTGTTGTGTTTTCACTTGGGGAAAGTTGTGGCCAGTTAACATTGATTTACTCTGTTTATACTGCATCAATTTACAGTGTAAGAATAGATATCCCCTGCACAGCAACATGATTGTTAAAGGATGCCGTTCAAGCACGGGAAAAATCGAAGAGTTGAAAATGTTAAATGTTGCCGCGTGCCAAAAACGCTCTAGACCCACTTAACAAAACAGATTATTTATTTAAGAATATCAGGCTCATCCGGCGAGCCTGATGAAGCTGACGCGAGGCGCATTGTTCGCTCCACTGTTTGCAAAAAAACTTGCTTGAATAAATTATCTATTTTTGGGTCTAGAGCATTTTTGGTTTGCTGCAAGCTTTTAACATTTTGAACTGTACAATTTAAAACGCCTTTGTATATTTACACTGTGGAAACTTTTCACAAAATGCAGGCTATTCCAGCAGTGACATTCCTTCTCCCCGTCTATTCACCCACACACAATCAAAGAAAATGAAGTGATGAATCATTGACATCACTCGGTACTTCAGATGCCAACATTTTTAGCAACAAAAATAAAACGCAACATGCCCCCGAATATCCTGTAGCTCTAAAACGAAAGCGAGGCGCCGTGCACATGTGCCGGGAGAGCCGGCGGGAGCAGGGCAGCCTGGGAGGGCAAGAGGGAGAGGAGACGAGTAGGGGACGGATGAAGGGAAGGACAGAGGAGAGGAGGGAGGGAGGCCAGAGGTTCATGGCTAAGTTTAACAGCAGTGTGTGTGAGAGCCGTTTGCCTTGGGTATTTAGCCGACATGAATGCTCCCATTGTGGCCCGGGACGCCTTTGCAGAGGGTGCCTAGCATGTGTTTGTGTGTGTGCCTCAGAGACAGAGAGGAACGAGCGTCTGCACGACCAGGAAAAACGATTTTATGCCTGATGGTCTAAAACGTTATAAATTGATTATTGCAAGACAGTGTGTGGGGGTCTTCTTGTAACTTCTGATCCATGTTACCCTGCCCGACGCACCTGTCTCATGGAATAGGCGTGAAGTTCCCTTTTGGGATCATCTAAGCACAAACATGCTCGGATCCCTTCCCTTGTGTGTTCATATCAAAGCGATACACTGATGCATGAATGTGAGATTTGTATGCATGCTTGCTTTATTGCTCATGCTCATATTGCAATCGGTGCCAGTGTTTCCTGAGAATCATCAAATTAACTGACTAAATTGCAGAATTCCTTGACTTTTCCATGACTTTCCATAACATAACGCTGAATTGAATGACCTATATAATAGGGCTATAATAGGGCTCATGATACAATACGGAGCAAATTTGCGTTACAATTTATTAACGCAGAAGATGCGCTTACATAGCCTTGCACTAAAACATGAATGGTATAAAAAATTAAAATGAAGCGCATATATCAATACCAGAGACCAGAGACTCTTTTTTTCTTTAATTGAGGCTTTTGTGACAAAATTCCACAACATCCCATGACTTGTCCCAAAAAATTTAATTCCCTGACTTTCCCCCTGTGGTATAGATTCCGAAATTGCATGACCTTCCAGAAATTCCCTGGCTCAAGTTTCAAGCGTGTGTGTAGGTGTGTCAGTCCACGATGGTGTAAATATTGGTTTGTGTGTGTGTGTAAGACAATAAGTTTTTGGTGCTGTAGTGGTGGCAGTGTGGCAGTGGGTTTAGCTGAGGGATTAACGCACTAAGCTGTCTGATGGCCAGACGGATGGAGTGTCTTACACTGGCACAGAGACAGGACCTCAGGACACACACATACACACATCAAATGCATGCCCACAGATACTGAGATACACACACACACACACACACACACACACACACACACACACACACACCATGTCTTCCTGTGTCTGCATGTCTTTACTGGAAGTCAGAACCGGCTGCAGCTCTCTGTTGCTGTTTCCACAACTGGCTGAACGAACTGAACGAACTGAATGAACT
>OMLF01010753.1:22320-34421 GCA_900302615.1 Holocentrus rufus
AAAAAAAAAAAAAAAAAAAAAAAAAAAAAAAAAAAAACGCCTGCTGACTGAGACGCAGACGAGCTAACATGGAAACCATATGGAGACAGTGAACAGAGCTCATCAGAGGACAGAAGCCTGACTGTGTCCAACACAGACTCTTCCCACACTCCTGGGTATTTAGAGATGCTGAGCAGGGAGTACACAGCATAAGGCACAGGAGTACCGTTTTGGTCACCGTGACAACTGAATTTGGAATTTCACAAACCAATTTAGCTCCTCTGCTGTCAGATATAGTTTGAATAATAGAAAATATTGATTGGAATACAATTTTTTTATGAAAGCACTTTATCGAGCCTGGAATTGGTCTGTATGGTGGATGGAACAATATGGATTTGTGAGGTTGATGCCAATATCAGATATCTTCCTGCCCATAACAGCCAATACTGAAACAAGTGATCTGAATGATTTTTTTGGAAGAATTGTCATACAAATGCAGGTTCAGCTTTTCAGACAGGCTTGTCTTAACAAAACTATTTTAAACAAAAGATTGTCACTTTTACTCTAATTTGTCAGTTGCATTTATGACACACTCCTACAAAAATATGCCATGTTTCACAATCAGCCAAATATTGGCAGTAAAAATATTATCAGACTGATACCACTATTGCGTTTTAAAGCTGATGTTGGCTGTTACCACCAGTCCACTGATATCGGTCCGTTCCTAGTTCTTATTTTCTTTGGTATATTCTTGCAGGCATTCTTCTTTATTCTTGCATGCTCACAACTTGGAGGAAATCATACATCATTATCACATAACACCCATGCTGCATACTCTTTTGTAAACACTGTAATTACCTAGAGGGTCACAAAACATAAAGCACACATTCAGTAGAGGCAATAAGAGGCTATGATCATGTGTTACAAGCCTAAATATAGTGTTATTCATGTGAGACAGTATCACATGAGACGCAGTACGCAGTCCTGTTAGACAATATTGTTTTATTGAGCTGTGATGCCTCATAAAAAAAAAAATCAAACATGAATGAAAATATTAGCTCTCCTTAAGTTGCCCCAGTGTTCCTTGATGCATTAGTGTGGATTCTGTGCGTCTACACAGCCACAGGGCAGTGCTGAGAAAAAGCCTGAGATATGTGCATAACAATCTTCTTACGTCATGCTAAGGCTTTTGGGAAGTACCCTATGCATTCCCCTGAGTGTCTGACTGTGTGTGTGTGTACGTGTCTTACAGTTTTTGTGTCTGTCCTATTGTAGGCTGTTGTGTGTAGGAATGCAACTATTCATGTACACGTATATTTTATGAAACCACGGGCTTGGCTGTCTGTGCTCTGCAGTGTAACCTACAGTGTACAACTTGCAACACCAGCAAAAAAACACCATAAATCCCTCATCATGCTGTACAGGAAAGTTACATTTATGCTGCCCCAAACCACCCTATATTCTTGTCTCCCTGCTGACCTTTATGAGGAAGTGTGACGCAGTTGGGTTCAGACTCCTATTGGGGCTGTTTAGTATCTGTCTTCCTGTGGGGCCTACAAAACACATGCTGTAGAGGCTGCAGAGCTCCACCGCCTGCCTGCCTGCCTCGCCTCTGGACTAAGAGAGGCTCAGGGATGAACACAAATATGCGATAAACTTCATCTCAAATCATATTCAATTAATTTCTCAGGGGTGAACTTCTCACATCTAGGGATAGAACAGTTACTGGTTGCACCATGATAAAATACCCAGTTAGATACACCATACCGCTTTTAATTTAAAATGTCTGCTTTTTGCAGTACATATGGCCTAACATCAGCCCAAGTTAGTATCAACCAATCAAATTTCCTTCATGCTGCCATGCAGCATGTGTTTATTTTGCTTTTCAATAAACCATGGCCAAAGGTAGTGACAGTATTTGAGAGATTTTTAACCCTTTGAGGAGGGTTTGACTATACAAAAGAAAGGCCTGCTGCAGCATTAAGGTTCTCCAACAGATCTGCCTTGGTTACAGGCCTCAGCATGGGGTTGGCCTAACTACAGCAAAGTGCATAGCGTTCAATCATCCAATTATGCTCCCTGCCTCCATAAAGAGCCTGTGTGTCTTCCTAGAGCTATGGTGGGCTATTTATTCATACTTCTGATGCAAGAAATCCACATAAGAATCTTCGATAATGTTATTAGCAAATCACACTTGGGGAAAAGGACACGACTGTTGAGTAGTTCGTCCCTGCATCAGAAACCACGAAAAAAACAGTGCGAAAGGTCCTGTGACAGAAGAGAATAATGGTTTCCAGTGTTCTCAAACCAGCAGCCAGAGAGCTGAGAGCTTCCTCTTTGCTTTTCCACCCTTCAACAGTCTTGCGATGACATTGATCAAAGGGAGACCTTGACCGCCCTGCGTATCCATCTTACCCTCTCAGTTTTCCTCCTGAGTTTGGCCCTTCTCTTCTATTGTCTGAGAGCTTGCTGAAGGTTGGGCCAAAACAAAACAGAAACAGCTCCCCGTATGGAAAAGCTGAAATGCCAAAGCTGATGTTGAGCACCTTGTTGCTGCTGCCTCTCTCTTCTTAAGCAGTGTTGGTGATTGTACACACTGCGCTCCTCCAGTTATTCAGCCATTGTTTCATGAGGTTTTTTGATTCACCATCATGACTCTGTCTTTTTGGGTTGCAGCAAAATGAGCTGGTCTCGCGGTGCAGGAAGCGTGACTTTGTCATGCTCCAACCACAGTGACTGTCAGATTCAAAAATACTTACAATCAACAGTTATTCACCTCCCAAAGTGGTCAAAAGAGCAGGCAATCTGAGGAGGCAGAGTCAAATTTACCAGCATGTGTTTGTTGCAGATGTTCCAACCCTACAGCGGGTGTAATAGCACTTTTACATCTGTTGGGTAACTAAGCTGTCTGGCCTCGGGACATCAAGGCACCCAAGCTAGAATTAGGCCTGGTTGAAGTGGCAAACTAACCCTGTACAAAGCTTTTAAAAGCAGTCAGATAACAGGGTGCAATTGAGCAGGGTGCATAATTGGACACAGGCTTTGCCTTATTTTACCATCAACACATGCTAGGGTTCATGACTTCCTGACACAAACCTTAGAGGGAGAAAACAAACGCTCATTGGAGATGTTCAGACTTGGATATGAGTGTGACATGTGCACTGAGGCATTTTCAACCAAAGAGCTATTTGAATCTTGTACCAGATTTATTGGGTAAAAAAAAATGTTATGACTCGGTCATGTTTAATCAGCATAAAACTGTACGGTCTATAAGGGACCTGGATAGGTTACAGAGCCAAAACAAGAAGAAAGTTACCAAGGACATTTCGATCCTAAACATAACATTTAAAGCTAGTAGTAATTTGCAGGTAACCAATGTTTAATGCATTTGTTCTTAGCCATTTGATTGGCTGTATGCTGTAGTTCTCACTATTGTATCTTCCCACTTCTGCATTTGTGTGTGCACCTGTTCAACGCTATAGGCTACATGCAATTACGCCATTACTCACCAATGATGGCTTATGACTGTTACACGTCCTTTCCGATGGGAGCGACAGCTTAATACCTAAATTGCAAACAGTGATTGTTCGGGGGTGCGGGGTCTGAGTGCTGAACGCACAGGTGGGCATATTCGCTACAGTGTGAGCAGCACATGTAACTGCCCACTTGCAAGCCATTTGAGATGCAACACTGGTTTAGGTTTAAATGTCACCCAGTGTGTCAAGATGCAGCTGAGATAAGCTCTACTGGAACAATGGCCCACTAATGTTCAGTGGTATGAATTTCACATTGCTCGCCTGCCTTCCTACTCCCTCTCTCTTTCCTATATGCATTTCAAGCTTTAAAGTCAATTCCCCAGCAAGCTTTTTACACTGTCAAAATACAGTGTCGCTCCAAAGATACATTAACCTTAATGCCTGTATGCCACTTCATGCCAATGTGCATGTTTTATCATGACACACAACTATCTGGTGTAAAATGCTAAATAAGCACTCTGCTTGCTTGCTAATGCCTCCATGAACTAGTGGTGTCTAATGGGAACTGGGAATGGTGTGTATGTGTGTATGTGTGTGTGTGTGTGTGTTTATTCAAAACTTCCAAAACAACCACCACTATTGTGCCTACGTGCACCTCGGTCTTCAAGTCCCTCACCTGCAACACAACCTACAGTAGAAGAGGACCCACATGGCGAACCAGAACACAATAAAACAGCAAGGCGATCGAGAATTTATGCAGCTCTGCACAGCAACCCTCTCCAAAAAACTAGCCAGGCCTTCCACAAGTGTCCTGTCATGCATTATTAACAAGAAACAAACTATCCCTTTCCAAGTCAAGTGAGTAGTAGCTGGGTGTGGATGCAAGCCTGACCCAGTGGTTCCCAGAACCAACAGAGCTGCTTTAGTTTAGTATTGAAATGATTAGTCTAGTCAATTAATCAACTAGTCAATTGACAGATAATGACCCCACTAATTTCATTCATAAGTTAATCCTTTTAATCATTTATCAAGTAACAAAAGCAAACATTTGCTGATTACAGTTTCACTAAGGTCACTAAGATGTTACTATTGGCTTACTTTTCTTCATTCCTATCATTTTGAAATTTTAAATTTAGTTTTTTTCAAGACTGCTAGTCAGACTGGGCAACATGAAGGCAACACTTTGCGCTCTACTAACTTCTCATGAGCATTTACCATATTTTTAGCTAGTCATTTATGTGAAAAAGGACAGAAAGTTTGAGAGGCTTTAAGAGGGTCCCTGGCAAGACAAAAAAAATCTCATTTCAGTATTATTTCACTCATTCAAAGCTAGTCCAATGGGAGGATGCAAGTTATAGGGATGGCCCTTTGGTTTACAGACTTTAATCTGTGACTGTGGTTACCTCCCCAACCACAGCATAATGAGTTATGTAATTATGCACAAAGTCATAAAAAACAAACCCCTTCATATAATCTTATGGGATTTGTGATCTAAAACAGGTGTATGTGAAGGCCCTTAACATGAAGAAGTTTGGGAAGCCCCGGCCAAAACCATGTTTACGAAAGCAGATTACAGTCATACAGACCACAGAGACAGATGATATTAGACAGCAGGACAACCAAGTTCATCAACTTACTTGCATTGAGTCGTTCGCCATCGCTGCTCCTGCTGGTCTGCTGTGTGAGTCAGTGCAGTTTCAGAGACAGCCTCAATACATGTGGGATTTGTCCCTCACTTCAGCGTACTGTCTCCTTTCCCGGATAATAAAATGAAGAGATAATGTGAGAAGGACCGGTGCCCGTTTAGTTAAGTGTTATCTCAACTTTGCTCAGTCTATTGACACAATAGCAAACAAGAGGTAATCCGCATTGTTGGCTTGCCTGACCGCGCCTGAATTGATCCTCCCTGTCCGTTTGTGCTCAACCGTCGTTTGCCCACACTTCAACGCTGTAAAAAACATTCACTATCTGTGCATTTAAAAAATCATTAAAGTCCTTATAAACGCGGCATCCAAACAAAACTGTTGAGCTCCCGAGTCATTGTTCTTATTCTCTGGATGCTTGTCATTCAACAGCTAGCAAGAGCTCCGTAAAATCCGCCTCCGTCATGTTCAGCTGGACCCGACTGTTGGTAAAGTCACATCCACAGAAAACGTGAGATGATAGGGCAAAGTGTAAAGCCCCTGCCCTCTCTTCTTTCCTAGTAACATCCGTGAAACATGAACACGCCTCAGTCCGTCTCTGCCTGTATCACATGCCACAAAAGCCGCCTGTCAGTCCTGTACAAGCCGTGTTTCTTTTCCCAGAGAAACGAAACTATCCAAACCTAATATTTGTCTTGGATATCCGGCTGAAGGAAAACATAAAAATAAACAAACGGAAACGTTGTTCCTGGTTCACGAGATGGACACGCTACATCACACAACATTCAAACTGCGAGGTGACTGACTGCTGCTGCTGACGGGAGGGGACAGTCTGAACCGACCACTTTACTAGACCCGCTGCGCGCGCCCGACGCTCGTGCAATACCGCCCGGGCATTCATTGGTCCAGGGCTTGGCGGCGGGGACGCGCCCGATGCGTCACGTGACCAGGCGCTAGCTATTGTTGTCAGCTCCAACTTCTAATGAACCAACTGTTGATTAGGTCAGTGCAGGCTCACGGAACTACATGTGGCTATGCAGGTTTCCCCTGCGGTACTTTTGCAGGCTTGTGGTGTTGTATTTAGCGATGGGGTGGGGTCTAAATAAGGGATTCCCCGAGTGTTTTCCAAAGCTTGGTCCTGGGACCAACTGGGGGGTCCCTGAAGATGAGGTCCCTAAACGGACTTAATGAGTGTAATTTCAGATGTTATACAGGAAGATGACAAAACTCTCTGGAACAAAAGGACAAAAGGTGCATCATCTAGTGTCATTTTCATCCTCTAATGTACAAATAGTTGGCAAGCTAAAGAAGGGATTCTCAATCATCTCTACCACCTATTCACAGATTGAGGGAAGGCCCATGTGGACAAAACAAAGCAGATATCTTTTAGACTTTTAGCTTATATTTCCACCCTATTAACTGAATGACAAAATATGATTTGCACAAATACTTTTAATCAATGTTGTGATTTTATAATACGTTACCTTTCAGCATGAGAGAAAAAAAATCTTGTTTTCTTTTTCACCTCTAGTAATTATGCCATCCAGTGGGCAGACCCAGGCACACCACAAACCACTAAATCAATCTGTGGGTCAGTCCACAGCTCACTGAAGACTACTCACAGACAAGCAGTTCTAATTGAGAGAGGCTGAGCTAAGACACTCTGGTCCTATCTATACACCCACTGGGTTTTCCCTCCATTGTCTTGTCGAGAGGCTTTGGTGCTGCAGTTGTCAGTGAGCTGTGTGTCAGATACCAATGGGGGATTGAAAGCACACAAAAGACACAAAAGCCTAAAGGGTTTTCAGGAGCCTAACGTTAGCAAAAGACTGTAATGAAAATCATTCACAAGAACTGAGCAAGAGAACTAGGTAGGATACTTTACCTTCAAGTGGCCAGCGGATCCACTAATACGTATGTGCTGTGTTCTGCAATCTGCTTTAGGCCTGTATGCCATTAAAGAGCTAAATAATTTATGTTTGTAAATAAAAGAGTAATAGATGTAGTCCCATACTCAAAAGAACAGTTGAAGCAGATGCCATTTGACAGAGGAGCACCAGTAATGTATTGCAAAGTTGGCGTGTGTGTGTGTACGTGTGGGAGAATTAGAAAGATTAAGAGGGGCGGAGAGTTTCAGAAAGAGAGAGAAACAGGGAGAGTGACTCATGGTAGGGATAGGTGATTATGGTAGTCTGAATGGATGTCTTCTTTCTAGATTTGATAGATAGGCTGTTTTGCATGATCGGTTTGCATAATGAAAATTTGCCAGCAGGAAGATGGGAAGGAGGCAGGAACAGCAAATAATCTCAACAATCCCACACAATACACACATATTCTATCTGACACCCTGGCCATCTTGTGCAGAGGACATGCAAATGTGCAACAGAAATCTGCACACTGACTATATTTGCTATTTGACAAACGCAAAAACCACTGAGTCACTGCAATCAGCAACGACATTACTCTATTTAGGAGCAAAGTGAGGGAGTAAGAAAAGAGATAGCATTGTGAACACACTACAAACTTGTCCACGCCCACTAATTCTATCTGTGGATGTCAAGCATTCAGAAGCTGCTTATTTATAATCCTATAGAAAGACACAGAGGAGAAGGACACAACTGGAAACAACAGAAACGACAGTCCTCTTTAATTCCAATTCTAAATTGCACATGAAGCTGTTATGATTTGTTTCGACAATTAATGTAACATCTTTATCTGGCCATATGTGAGATATTTTGATGCTGTTTTTTCAAAATATATATGTGTTCAAATCCTACATTGTTTAACCACTAAACTCCTAACTGGATAGCTTTGGTAAATGAAAGCTGGTTGCATTTTGTGATGTAAGCGCATCATTTTCTTTTGTGTCTTTTGTGTATTTTTTAGCGTGGAGAGGTACATTTCCAAAATGGGCTTCACGATGGACATAAATTCAGACTAGGCGGATTCAGACTGTTTCCAGCTAGTTGTATAGCTTGTTAGTTGTCAGTTTGTCTTGTTAATATCTGTTAGCATTCTGTAACCTTGACTCATTTCATTTTTGATAATTGCATGGTTGCAACAGAAACAGAAAAATATGTCACCAACAAAACCTGCATTATATCATACATTTTATTCACACTGAAAACAAGTGTTGACAGATGGAGTCGGAGGTGATGGAAAATGTTATCATTACCAGTAATGGTGGAGCTTCGACTGTATTCCTATCTATGCTTCAATATGCCAAGTTGCCTAGATTTCTTAGTAGCGCCTGACAGTCCTGCATGTAACCTTTAGAGTCTAAGTAGTTTTTATGAGATGACATTTTGCTCGAATTCAGTAAAAGTAATCCCCATGTTAGGTGAATGGAAATGATGCAACACAGTACCAGGTGTCTGTAGGTCTTTCCTGTGAAAAACCTCTGCACACAGGGAGTGATGTATTTTACATGTATGGCAGCAGCAACAGTTTGAGAGAAGTAGTAGACCCTCTTAGTATGAGCTATGAATGAGCCACACTCCTGTTTGATGAACAAGTGATCTCAATAAAACAAAACACAAGAATCTTGTGGATTACAGTAATGTGAGAAAAATACTCACATTGTGTATTATGATTCAACACAAGAAATAAACAATAAGTAACTTAAGTCACAAAATGTTTTGAATATGGGTGTGCATTTCGTACTTTGTTGTGTGAAGTGCATGCAAAATAAAATAAATTGAAATGAAATGAATAAAAGTTTGGTTATTATTTTAATTAGCCTATAAAATATGAAGAAATAAATTTTTCTTTATCTTCTTATCAAATAATGTTCAAATTTTTCCTGTTTAGTAAGCTACAAATAAATAAATAAATAAATAAATAAATAAAAGGAACGCGGGAATTAGTAAACCATAGATATAAAACCATCGTTTTATAACTATGTAGTCCACTGTTTAAAGAAAGATTGTCTGCTGCGGAATTTTAGCCATTTTTTTCTTGAGTCCCTCAACACATCAACCGCTATAGGGAAAGAAACAGTTGTTCATCAAAGTAAGGTAAGGTAAGTCCATCTGTTATTTAAATTAAAAAACGGTTATCAAGAGACTGGGCCATGAAATGACATTTAATTATATTGATGTTTAATACAGTCATTAACTCATTAATTGTCTTGTTTACAGTATCGTCGCTTAGCCAAGATGCAAAAATGTGTGCTACATTGCACTGCTAGCTTCAGTGAAGTTAGCTAGCATCATTAATTAGCAAGAGGTCAGTGACAGGTCATCTGAAGTCTGACAGCTCCAAATAACCAGTTATAGCGTCGTTTTATTGCCAACAGATTTTATAAGCTGTGCCTACTTGACCGTACTAGATAAAGCATGACAGACACTGAAGTTCAAGCTGAGATTCAATTGACCCCAAGTTCACCACTACAAGTCCAGGCTTCACCAGAGGAAATGACCAGTGAGGAGTTGGACACTACTGGACAAGGTGAATCAATGCCCCCTTTACCCTTATACTACACTTTTGATACTACTAAATACAGTGTAAACATTTGTTTCAAGCTATCATTTCAGTGAGTCCAAATGTATTATTACAGTTTTCACCTAAATAATTAAATACCTAACACACTTCAGGCCAAAATATGGTCGTCAGGAGGATTTTAGAAGAAGAGCTTTTTAGAAACACATATATTTTCTTTGTAGTTGTCAATAAATTTGATGTTCTTTTCACCTCCAAAAAAAAAAAAAAAAAAAAAAAAAAAAATTCACCTGTCAGAGCTGGAGGAATCTCTGGAGGACTTGGCTGGCGTTATTGTAGCGCCGCCGTGTGGCGAGCACCGGGACTGCAGCCCGGACTGTGAGGCTTGGTACTACCCGGAGCTGCAGTCCATCCAGCTGCAGCTCCACTCCCTCATGAGCAAAACCAATGACTTCCTCAGCCACCTCGCGAACGGGTAGGGAGTTAGAGACAGCCACTGGAAGTATGGTCATAGTGCACTGATAAAATGTTATGTGAAAGATATGAGGTATACAGTTCTAGCAAGTCCTTGTAGGAATAATATACTGATAGAGCAGACAATGAAAAAAGGCCACAAGGTATGATAAGAGGCCTGCAATCTGACTACAGATACACGTTAAGTCCCTGTAGGAATGTCATAGTACAATTTTCTCAAGGTATACAAATATATTATTTGCATATACAAACATAATTTGCATTTATAGACCTGCAAAGCAATATGGGACATTTATATACACTGCATTTGAATGATAGCTGGGCCGTTTAGTCACCAGCTAATGTTTGCCCTGTGTGATTGTATATACATGTGTGTGTCTGTCTGTTTTTGTGCACCTGTAGCAGTCAGGACCTTCTAGACAAAGAGACTTTTGCTGTGTTGGTGCCAGCTTTCCTGTACACCTGTCAGCCTTACTTTACCTACCTGGAATCCAACGCTCGGAACACCGCGCCCCTGCACATCCCACTGCCCTCCTACATCTGCTCAAAGGTAAAGATTTTCTGTCATGCCATGCCCCAATCTTAGCTATCCTTCAGCTGCCCTCAGACAAGAGGGCTTCTCTTTAATTGAGCAGATTTAATTTCATGAGGATAGAAATAACTCCTACGTTCCTTTTTAGACTCATCATTTGGTGCTGACATTCATTACTTTGTTACTTAGACGGCCGTCCCCTAGAATCATAGCTGTTAAATATGACACTCTCTGAAGTCGACATGATGGAGCAGGTAGAGGAAAAGTATAACTCTATGAATGCATTGAACATTATAGATTGATGTTAGCCAACGGAGTGGGTGAATTCTGCCTTTAACCTACTACCTTACTACCCACCTTATAGTGTAACAACTTTAGAGAGGGGTATGGTACATCATCAGTTCTTTAAATACCGATTGCTTCAGACTCTCCAGACCCTTTTCTGACCCAGTCGTTGGAAAATTCACTAGACTAAGGGAGACATAAATTTCATGTGTTGCTGAGTGAGACTGACATTTATACTCAGCTCTGTGTCTGAATACCTCATGGTTTAACTGTTACAAGCTGACTCTGTACTCCTACGCTGTGTGTGTGTGTGTGTGTGCATGCATGTATGCAGCTGCTAGGCTTCTCTCAGCAGCTGTGTGACAGACTGGAGCAGCTGGTGCTGACCTGTGCCAGTTACAACCTCCTCTGTTTGGACGAGACCAAGCCTGACAGGTAAACACACGCACACACACGCGCATGTACACATACACACACAGCTTCACTGGTGCCTCCAGTGGAGCTGTCATTCACTCATTGTTTCCCCCGTCAGTTCACTCACTCACCCTCCACGCTGGCAAGGAAAAACATCAGCTGTCTGCAGACTGTGAGAAAATCCTCTTGAATGTGCTCATAATTTTATACTTGAGGTCAGCTTGATTTCAAGTCATCTGCTATATAAAATAAATCAAGCGCTCTTCATGTTTTCCAGATGTTCAAAACAGACTCTTCAGCTGTTCTGCCCGGCTCTGATTGCCAGACATTGTCTGTTACCTTTACTCACATCTCTCTGCTATACTTCTATCTAGGTCAGCGTCAGATATAGAAGTAATCCATAGTCCATGTCACTGTGTTAATTCTTGTCATGTGATTTCCTCAACCGAGGAAGTATTACAATAATTTCTCAACCCTTTTCCCCTGTTACATAAATGAAAAGACCACCAGCTGTCTTTCATATTGTCAGTAATCTCCTTTTCCCTTCTCTGTTTGGCAGTATCTCTTGCTTTCAGTGTAGGGTTAAGGGTGTAAAGGTTTTCATGGGCCAGAGGAGAACTGAGTAGCTTTTAATAGACAGGACCATCTGGAAATAACAACTGCATGTACAGAATACAAGAATGTAATGCATACTTTTTCCCTTAATCCCTACTGCTCCTACTGCTTATTTTCTATTCTGCATGTGTGCTTATGTTCTATTTTCTTCTAGCACATGCTGGATCCTGTGACTTTTGCTGCTGGAATGGTGAAATTTCCTTCCAGTGATCAGTAAGTTCCAGTAAGTTTCCTTTTATCTCC
>OMLF01010755.1:0-13111 GCA_900302615.1 Holocentrus rufus
AATTGGGGTTCAACTGACAGGCATTTGAAATTGAAGTCAACGAAAGATTATGTTTAGTGTCAAATAGATTTGGCCAATTTCATGTCAAAAATGTCAAATAAATGCAGTGATTCAGCATTTCCCCCAGAGTTTTATTTTTGACAAGGCTGAAAAGCCTCTGCAACAGGATTTAGGACGTTACGTGACACTAAAACTCTGCACTGAAACCCAGAATAATGAAATTCTTTTAGGTGTGGTGTCAGCTCTGCAAGACAGAGTGAGGTAGGCTTTTATAGACTGACACCCCTGATGCTGTCAACTAAAATCATCTCACCTTCATCATATTGGCAGTGATAGTGGCTGATATATTAAAAAAAAATGTGAATACTGGCCTGATACATAATGATCACATTTCAAATCAGACAGAGCTATTTTTGCAACACTTTTGCCGAAACAATCCATGGACCTTTACAGTTATCATTTACAGTTTGCACTGTGAACAACACAGTCATCTTGTTTCTACACTACAATTATCGTATGTACATGATATTGAATAGGCCAGACAAGCATGTGCACATGTACATGTGAGCGCAAACACAGATTTTTCATGGCAAATATGGATCACCAGTTGAATGTGAAGACATGGCCACTGTTTTGAGATATACTCGTGGGTAGCACAGATTACAATCTTATTTAACAAGCTAAAATGGCTTACAGGGATCTTGTTGGGGTGTTGCTCACGGATCTGCTGCACCTCTTTGCATCGGTCCGCTGTGGGTAAAAAAAAAGACACACAGATAGACAATCCATAAACATGAGGCCCAAATTCTAAAATACATTTTAAACAGATAAAAAGCTAACTTTTCCCTGCTAATACTAACAGCCTTGCTTTGGAAACTCTTTCAGCTCTGAATGAGAAATGTATTCTTATCCAGAGAATCAGAATTATTAAAACATGTCTCTATTCTGATAATATTGGGACCCGTGACAAACAGGCCCCCAATGAATAATTTACAACCCCTGACAAGGAGAGAAATTTGTAAATTGATGTCAAGACTTTTAGACAGTTCAAATTACATCAAACAGATTTAAAGTGCCTTTTACTGTCTAGTGTCATTGCGGACTTCACACAGACATACTGAAAAACAAATAAAGAAAGTGAAGTAATGGCATTCTGAGACAGAACACACACATATACACACACATAAAACAAGATAGGAAAAAAAATACCAGAAATTAGTACAAAATAGGCCAAAAACATATGGTATCAGTTTGCAGTGTGTTGTGTGTGTGTGTGTGTGTGTGTGTGTGTGTGTGTGTGTGTGTGCACGCGCTTGCATGCATGTGGCCTCACACTAAGCCAAGACTTTATTAATATTTAGAGGCATCTAATTTAGCCTACAGTTGACAAGGAAATACATTTTAAGACAACAGAGAAGAGAATCCCATCTGCCCTGTAGGAGACCCTTTAGATTAGCCAAATTAACCTCTGGCACTGAGCTACTGGCAGGAAGTCATCTGGGCACACAGGAAGTGACAGGGTGAAACTCAAGAGCAAAATGTAAACAGTAAACATTACGTTGGGGTTTCAGTCCCTTCAAGTCAAAGAACAAGGGCTTCTTTCACCAACCATTTAGCACCACTGCTCAACAATTATACAGGGAGAAATGCATCATCACGGCAGGAGTACCGACCAGAATGCAATGCAGACATGTTGTCTGGAGTTTTTTGTTGTTATTTTCCATATTTTTTCCTAATTTTGTTACCAACTCTTGATGTGTTCCATGTCAGCAGGGGAATTTATAGACTACCATGCATCTCCAGCATATTGTCCTCCCTTTTTAACTAGTGTCCATCCCCCCAGCTTCCATTCTCTCTGCCTTGTGTGTGAAGTCAATTTAATTTGTGAATCATTACGAGATTACAGTTTTCTTCAGGATTCAGTCAGTGGTCAGACTATTTCCTGGAAAGAGCAGGCACTGCTAATATAATTGTATATAAATTTGCCATGCAACCTCCCACCTCTCTAATGTGTCAATACTGTACTGACTGAAGCTCTGATATTCCCAGGTCTACCCAGATTGCCTTGGAGTTCTCTCACAGCCATACATGGCCATGAACATGTGTACAAGCACAAAGATGTGCATCTTATTGTATTTTTCTTGTTTTTAACCTCGTCATTTGTAGGGCTGCGTACTGGCAAGGACTTCATGATACAATCTGTATCACAATGTATTGCAATACTCGACAAAATTGACTGAAAATGTATTAAATTAATCCAAACACAATCTACTGCATAACACCTGGGTGAACTACTAAAATATACAACATAATACGATAAATTGGATGACAAACTGACTCAAAACAAATTAATTCAAAATTCAGAAAATAAAAAACAGAATTAGCATAGTGTACTTATGTAACATAGTGCACTAAAATGTAGATGTCATAGCATCACATGAAAATGAAGTGCACAAATAAAGTGCATAAGGGCTAGAGATTCAATATAGTATTTATAGCCTATAATCATTTTGGTCCTTGTAAGTCAGTTTGTTGCAAATGTCTTCTGTAAGAAGCAATTCATAAATACATGTTAGTTCTTTGTGTGTGGTAACTCAATTTGCATATTTAATAACTTTGCATATAATTTGTATGTGCATGTCTCCCTTTTTCCTTGAGTATTCTCTTCTATCCATTACATGCTTGAGGTTTGTGGTGTTTTTACCTCCTCATTATCTAGCATACCCTACCCTCCCTTAGGTTAAGAATAGCCTACTACCCCACTTCAGAAAAACCTGGGCTTTTTCCAGCACTGGCAAGTCCAAAGCTCAAATGACATCGAGGGGCAACTGTGAACAGTTCTTTTGTTTAATTCTTAGGATATTTTCTTTCCTAAGCTATGTAAGACGCTCAGTGCCCCACCTAGGCTGTTTTAAGAAGAAAAGTCTGCTTGTAAATAAAAAGGTTTGGGACACTCTGCTGACCAAGTTTGAAAGCTACTAATCAGATAATACTGCTTTGTTCTTGAGATAATTCCCACAGTCAATACCCCACATACTTCTAGGAATATTTGCCTCTTTAAAAATACCAAGTTTAGGTTTCTCTCTATTTTCCACAGACATTATTTAATGATTTAGGGCCAGGGCACATGTAAGAACTTCTCAATCTGTAGCTCACATTTGTGAAATAATGTACCTCTTAACATGTGTGAACCCATCAATAGGCCCACATCCCTGGAGACAATGCTGTACACCTGCAACCCAACATCTGTTCACACTCACCTCAGGTCATGGACTAACAGAGTTGTATAATATCTGAGTCATGTGTGTCAGTTAAGCAAAGAGTGCGCCAGCAAACAAATGTCATTATGTCTTTCAACCAAGCAGTGTGGAAATACATAATACATCAGGATAACTACAGCCACAAGCCAGAGATAGGTCAATCAATGCGCAGCATTCTGATTCTGATTCTGATAAATGTACAGTTGTGCACAATGCTATTCATAACTGTGGCGATCAAGCAACTTTATCAGATATTAACATCAATGACTTGACTCTGTAATAGGAGTGTTTGTTTTTCCTGCCCACACTGCACTGTTGGTTAAGCCACATTTCTCTCTTTGGTGACATTATGCAATGGACTGATTCTTGGCTCCTCCCTTCCCAGCATAGAGCAGAGGTTTGGCATCAAATTACAACATAATTCACTGAACACGTGTACTGGCATTATGTGTCAGCACAAGTTGTTTTCCTTTGAGCTGCAACGTTAACTAGTCATACAGTCAGCTAGCTATCCAGCTGGCTAAATGCTTGTAATCACAGGCCTAGCTACAAGGCTTGCCAAGCTAATGTGATAGTGACCTAGATGGCCTTTTAACATAAGCAGTCAACGGTGTAAACGGCCTTTTTGGTGTTGGCTGTACGGCAATGCCCGTACCACAACATTGTGTTTTTATTAATATTTTGACCCCTAATCTTGCATAGAATTATATCAAAATAATTTAAAATAACTACCCATGTCGAGACAACCTTAACTTCTAGACAAGGGCTTCTCTAAAAACTGAAATTTACTTGGTTGCATCGATTTCCTGTACGCTTTGACCACAAAACAGTTTCAAGCAGCTGCCAGTGACTGTAAGGTTAGCATGACACTACAAATGAACACCATGTACAGTTGACAACAGATAAGATTAGCTCGTGCGGTGGCAGGCCAGCTAGCATACTGGCTAGCCAACTACCTTACTGGTTTCTTACCAAATGTCCTTCTTTGTTTGAAAGGTCTGTCGGATGGCATCGCTGTCGATGTTACTATACTATTATAACCTATTAAATATACAGTATAGCTGCTTAAAACGCAACTTGCTCAAGAGGGAAAAACAGGGAATTCAGCTTGGTGTTACTGGTCGTATCCCCAGTCAGTCTGCTCTCTAACTGAACCCAAACAGCTCCGGACAAACAAAGTAAGCAAACCGAGGCGCTGACGTCATCCCCTCCTTTTAAAGGGAGCTTCCACTAATTCGTTCTGAGTTTGGCAATCACTGAGGGAGAAACTAGCGTGTTATGAAGGGTAACGCCACCTCAATTGGGCTGATATGAATCTTTAAAACGTACATTCACACTATATATCAATATAGCTTGCTTTGGATGTTTGTTAGTTATATTAGAATAAGATATTTTAAAGGAAACACAGGGCAACATTTTCCATTTTTTTATTGGTGTTACAAATAGTCAACAGATTGCATTGAGTTGGCAAGAGCAGAGAAATGTTTGTAGTGTGTAGTTCACTGCTCACCAAAGAAACACTGTACTTCAATTACTACTGCCAACAAAACAATAAATAAAAAGCCTAAGTCTTAAATGTTCAGATAAAACTGACAAAAGCATTACATGTCCTCAGACTTTGAGGTGTTTCTCTCTCTCTTCATATGTTGTGTACTGTACAGACTGGTCCAGCTTTCTTCAGCCATACGCATTTTAGCAGGTATGCACGTCTTACATTTATTCTGCAAGAAACTCTATCCCAGGCTACCTTTATTATGACATGCTGCATGGTAGATAGAGAGGAGACAGGAATGGAATGCTAACACATGAAACAAATCTACACTAACAAACTGATCGACTGTCATATGGTTCAGACATCTTGTTGCATGACAGACAGGATGTTCTCACTTCAATCACAAGGAATCAATTTCATTTACCTCCAAATTTTACCTTTACTTCCTTGAACAATAAGTGCATAGAAGAGCATCTGATAAATTGGAATTTTCATACAGAAAAACAAAGCTAAACATTTGGCTCTTTAAAATATGAGAGACAGATGAAGAAAGGTGGGTGGCAGGTCCTTCTAGTTCAGTCTGTGGGGTTCTGAATGACGATCAAGAAATAGTCTTTATCTGTGAAGGAGAGGGCATGACCATTATGCAAAAATGGGTTTCAGAATTCAGAGTTGACTTCAGAAGTCCAGATACCTTACTTATAAAACAGAAATACATCAAGTCAGATTAATTGTAATGGATTAAAAATAATGAATAATAAAAATCTAAATAAAATTTTTTATTATGTTGTAGTAAACTGCAATGCAGAGGCTATAAACTAGACCTCATGTTTTTCAGGGCGGCAATGAGAGCCTTTGGTCCGCGACGGCAGTCTGACTGCAATCGACTTTAACAGCCATCACAGGAGAGTGAGTTTTACTGACAATTGAAAGCAAAAACACTTCTCTTGATTGATTTTTGGCTTTGACTGACAGAACTAGCTGAACTGGGTGTGTTCTGTTGCGGACTGACATTCTCAAATATCTCAAATTCTCACAACTTTTGATTTATTGCCCCAAACAAAGTGAACGATGAGGACTTCCCTGTGGAACTGTGGGTGGTTGGAAGCACAACAATGTTTAGCACTTGTGGGAAAAAATCTGGATGTGTCCCAATATCCCTTAAATGGGAAAATCACTTGGATCTGCTGTGCAAAAGTTTATTATAAAGGGAAGCCATGAAAGAAGACAGCCTGAGCTTGTTTCACTAAATGCTTAGCAGCCATTTGACCATGAAATGTTACACCCCTCCCTTTCAGGGGTCTGGTATCACTTTTCACTCAAGGACTTGCTGGTCCAGCAGCAGTGTCCAAAATGTACTTGTCTGCCTCCTACCATGGTTTCAAAATGTTTTTCATTTTTTTGTCACAGTCAAAATAATCTTTTTTTCATCACCGTTATGGTTTGCAAAGCTATTTACTACATTATACTCAATAACAACAGATCGAGTTTATAATTCAAGCATCAGAATACACATTACATTCAGATTGTCAAGGAGGCTCTCCAGGATTTTCTGTAGGCACCCTGAACATGTCACTTATTTAGACAGCACCAGTTTCTCTTTCCCCTCACCTGGAGCGATCATGATCTCGTTTTTCTTGGAGCGGATGCGGAGGAAGGTGAGGTCGTTCTGAGGATCGATGTCTCTGACGGTGCTCCTGGCCTTCATCACCAGCTGGTGGATGAGGCCCGAGTACTGCGCCGTGCCATCGCTGTCCATGGTTGTCTTGATGGGGATGCCTGAATAGGTAGGGGGAGAGACAAAGAGACAGAAACAAAAAGTCTGTGTAAATGTGCTTTAGAGTGCCACTAGTGAGTGTGTGGTACCTTTATTTCTTCTTTCTGCCTTACATAAACAGAACATACATCAAACAGAACATACATAAATGCAATGGCTTCCACTGCTTGTGTTCCAAGGGAATGGAGAAAAGTGTGAGGGAAGAGATTGGGTGAGGAAGAGACACAGAAAAAGGGAGAAGCGGCATATATTATTGGAGTTATAGTGCGCAGGCTCCATGATGGTTGTTCACCAGACTACGTTACACTGTAAATGATCAAAAAGACAATCACTGAACAGTACACAACTCTTCGGGAGCTGTTATAAATGTACAGTTTTTAATAAATGATCTTACCTTCTGAATTTACAATAATGATGGCGATCACGCCCTTCTGGCCCTGGAGCCTCTTCATAGTTTCCTCTACTTCGGCCTAGAAACCGGTAAAATTGAGTAAAAATGTAATACCAACATGTAACACCAGCTTTACAATAAGACATCACTGACAGCACTAAGTAAATAGCAAATATATACTCCGTTTGGCTAACGTTAACTTAACTTAGTTGACAACGCCCGACTAGCCCCAAGTAATAGCAACAGCAAGCTAGCTAGCAATTTATCAAAATGTCTCTTGAATCTATATATTCTCCGTAATCATAACTATAGTAACTTATTGGTTATTAATTAAGTGTGAGACAGACAACATCGCATCCTACCATTTCAAAAATGTGTGGGGTATTTATGTCAATAAATGGTCTCTGGGTTCAGCAAAATAATGGTTAGCAGTCCTGTTTTGTTGCTACGGAAAACACATTCGTTAACTTCCGGGTCAAAAGCCTCATCGAACGATGCATTCGGGTCCTCTGGGAAAGATGGAGTATTCAAGCTTCTTGATTGAAAATACTGTTCATTTCAGCTTCAGAGGCGAGGGTCGCAATTTCTCCGACTTCTGTGAATTCCGAACTTCACCAGCAAGGGACACTTACGGTGTGTGGTGGTGGGGGCGAACATGAACGTAAGTTCATGTTCAAGTTAAGGTTTATTTAGAGCCCAGAAAACAAGGAGCACACAAAACTTTTTCTCACTAAATTCCTCGCAATATTTTTTCTCGAAATATTGTATGTCGTTCTGTATAACAGCATTACCGAAATTTCCATCATGTAAATGCTCATGATGCTATGACTACATTATCAAGGCATTAATTAAACTCCAAGGCTTTGTCCTATTATACCGGTGTTTACTAAACTGCCAACCTAAAATGATTAATGAATAAAAATGTGCTTATTGTTGTTTATTAAAAATAGTTTTACTTTGATTTGATCTTTTGAGGAACTGTGCGTTCATGCTGCCTCTGATTACCCTCAATAGCTTTGATGAACCATAGACACAATCAGCCGGTATTCTTCATTGTACTTCATGTTTCCAACGATATTCTTTTGCAGTCAAATTTCTCAGAAATCCTGTCTTTCTTCCAAAGTATGCGGCCACGCACTAAAAGCTTTATTATTCTGTTCTGGGGAATAGTTCAATTGTTTAAAAGATGTTCATTCAGTGTAATGTTCGAAGTTAACACTTTATCATTAAAATGCTGTTTCTGACCAGCAGGGGGCCAATCATCTGCCTCCACGCCCTCATGCTTTCTGTGAAGTGGTTTTTACAAGTTATAGGCAAAAATCAGAAGGTCGTTCACTGCGATGAAAACACATTACAAAACCGCAAAACCAAAATTCATCTCCTTTTTTTGTTTTGTTTTTTTTTTTCTTTCATGACATCTGGCAGTTATTGTCATCGTCAGTGAGTGAAAGGTTTTGGGCGCGGTCTGCAACTGCGTCAAGCAACATAGAAACAGATAAGAGAGCGGAAAATCACTCATTGTCTTCAAAATACAAGCGCCTAACAACTAGACTACGAAAACGTTGGTTAGGCCATAGGTAGGTTACAATAAGCAAAACTGAGGATTGATTGAAGTGAGGACGATTTAGTCAACTGGAAAAAAGTTGAATAAGCACTTACTCGTTAGGCTCACAGTGAGAGCCACTTAACCACCAAATTCCTATTTCATGTTTTTGTCAGCTGAGTCTAAACGGTCCTCCTTCTACAATTTTACATAGTGCACATTTAAATCTGGATTATATACATGAGATGTAATGGTAAAGACTAATACAGGAGACTGTGATCTCCACTCTGGGAAAGCAACAAATACTATACACGACATTATAAGAAATGTGTTAATTTGTGGCAAAAGACCCTATGAAATATGATAGGAAAGAGCAAAGAAAGGTAAAATATAAATAATAAAACAGCAAAAGAGATGCACTTGACAAGCTTAACACGAGTCCGTGTTAAATTTGCTGTCAGAAATCTGGCGGCACTGGCAACTGATAATGTTTTACAATAGCTGACTTTTTTTCCCAGATCAGATCTAGTATTTAACTTGTGATTATTCAAGGACTGTAGTAAATTCAGTTATGGTAACAGATGATGCTATTTTGTTTGAGGTCTCTCCTTTGTGCCAAAAGTCACTTCTGTCCATTTTCCTTCAGACTGAACCTAGAACAAGCACATAGAAAGCATAGAATAAACCAAATTTTCACTCCAGTGGTCTCATTTTTCTATACAGCAACAAACTATGCGCTCAAATGAGAGTGATACATTGAGGTAAATATTTTATTTGTAGGGACTTTAGTAATACATAAATGAAAGTCTGAGACAGTATGGAAAACGTGTAAGTACACCACTTGAGAATATATACCCTCTGCCACAAAAATAAATAACATAATACGTTAAATACAGTATAAATATGCAATAAAATGGTCAACATAGGCATACTTGATGTATAACAAATTAGAGGAAGAAAATACATCATTACACATTATATACAGTCAGTCGACCAACTGCAATGGGTATCTTCATATCAGTTTGACCCTACTCAGTATATAGCTATGTTGTACATGAATTTATCTGATAGGGATTTATTAGAGATATGTATTCTGCAACTAGGAGCACTAGGTGGACCTATCGCCCTGCAACCTGTTTGTCAATACGGGTTTTATGCTGAAAAGTGGTAACAGGAAGATAAGTGATTTTGAATCGCTTGACAGTATTTTTTGAAGTGGAGTAGTAGTAACAATAGACTGAAAGTAGGTAGAAAGGGAAAAAACAAAAAGCGAACACAAAGTAGCCAACGTAAAGTAAAAGGTTGCAGCGCCCGCGGATCATTTCCTCTGAGAAAGGCTCCAGGTCGACGACAGACGGCGGAGAATGGACGAGAAAGACGACGATGTTGGTGAGTACAGCTCAAAGATTAAAAAACACTAAAGTACTTTTCGTCAACCAAAATATAACTGTTTACTTTCTGTGGTCAGAACAGGTCAAGGGGTAATTGACAACTCTTTTTCTAGGGTTGCTCTGAACTGGCGGTAGGGGTATGGCATCTAAATCCCTGATGGAATAACTAGCCTCTAATTGGATATTCGACTAGTTATTTGTGGTATTTTATCTATTGTGGCATCATGATATAGTACTGAATTGGGTATAGTTACCTAGTTAATTGCTATGTTAACGTGTCAGCTTTAGTATGTGACATTCTTATGTTTTGCTGTCATGTTTGTATGGTATCCTTCTAAATTTGATTGTAAAGTAACTATAGCTGGTCTTTAGTTGGGAAGACTGCATATTTGCTTCAAGTGAAGCTGCAAACTTTTTAACTCTGACTTGGTGTTGAATTACTGACGTTAACTCAGAATTTAGAGAAAGTTTCATTCTGTCAGCTGTATCTGTGGTCTTTGCAATGCAACGTGCATCAGTTAAGAGGCCAGCAGTTCTGTATAGCTTGTGTATGAGGGAGATGGACTGAGGGACCTGTGTGGATTGGTGCCTTTGGACACACATTGGAATCCCAAAAACTAGATGAATGGGTCTCTATGTAGAAGTTCCAGTGAGTCATTTGTGCTATGGAAAGATCCCCCTGTTGGTGGTCCCACCCTGTTTGATATAAACAATCTGTCAAGGCATTCCAGCAGCATGATGATAATGACAACGATGAAGTTTTGTACTTCTTTTGTGTACTCAGCCTCCCTCATCTACTTTCTACTTCAGTAAGTGATTTCCCACATTTCTAAGAGTGAAAATGTGAAAATGAAGAATGACATGTGACAAGCTCCAGAGAGCAGGTGTAAACTTGTTGCATTCAGCTGTGGATTATACATAAATGCAGAGGGAGCAGTAGTGAAGTGTAAGTTTCACCAGACAAGAAAATCCTCAAAGTTTTAAAGCACCATGCACAGTGCGGAGAACATGTTGAATCAATAATATGATCAGAAGTTCTATCATTTTACTTAAGTTTCAGTATTTTTTCAACTAACTACTGTAAAAGAAAAATAAAACCCAGACACTTCTTATGAATGAAGCATAGTTTATCATTTTTAACCCTAACCCATCACTTTGAGTTCATACTGTATCTTTCATGTAAGAAAATAGAACAAGGTATTAAGGTGTTGAGATATCAGTAAGATACAGATTTTTGGTTGCAAATCTGAGGCTAATTGTGGTTAACTGTATGGCTTTAGTACACTAGTTAACCTGCAAAGTGCGGAAGTCATTCTTATTAATACACTGTAATACACTAAAAATAACTGATCATTGTACTTTAATATCTCTCAGTGTCACTTTTGTCTCTCTCTGGCTGCTCAGGCTCCAAAAATGACAACATGAGGGTATCCATAAACACAATCTCTTTTATTTGCAGTGTGTGATTGTCATCAAAGTTTGGCCAGTTATCTGCATACCATCAAACAACAAAATAGAAATACCTATTAACAATTAACCATTTGAGGGTGGACTTTTTCTTTTAGCTTCATGGCAGATCTACTCTTTATTTGCTCAGATGTTCCAGACATTCCATGCATAGTCCTGCTTATATAAAATGCATGTACCTATGTATTTAAGATTGGATTGTCTTTTGATAGTAGACAAGATTTTATATACATTTCTGACCTCACGTCATAGGAAAATTTCTTATTTGACTTTTTTTTATCGGAGAACTGTGGATCAAAATGTAAAACCATGGTTTTGCATGACACTTACCGTATGTATTTGTATGACACTCTGAAACATGCTCTGCCCCTCAGCAATACTGTGAAAACACATACTTGTGACATCAGTGTTTCAGAGCGGTTGGATTTTAAGTGGAAATGAAAGAAAATAACAAAAGATAACTGTAAGATGGCGGGCCAAAGTTTAGGTTTGTGTGTGTGTGTGTGTGTGTGTGTGTGTGTGTGTGTGTGTGTGTGTGTGTAGCAGCACAATCGTCTTCTCACTTCTTATTTCAGCTCTCAGCGTGCTGCAGGAGTATTTTGGATGCATTGTCCCATTTGAGGCTCAGTAATCAAGTGGCCTTTGTTTTTCCCCCGTTTCTCTCTCTGGTTCCCACTGATGTCCCCCTCCCTCCTCATTTACTCACTCTCCTTCCTCCTCTTTCCCTTTCCATTTGTCTCCCTCCTCCTCGCGTAGCGTGTCTCCATTCATCCGCCTCCCTCCTTCCTCCTCTCATGTTATTCTCACACTCTGTCCATCTCAGCCCAGATCTCCTCAGGGAAACACCTTCTCGCTTGATATTTTTATCCCCCGGTCAGAGGTATTGTGTGTAGCGTGACATAAGCACATGGACTGTATTGTATTTTTATCCTCTTGAAGAAAACACTGGTAATGAAAAGCACTTTGAGGAATGGGTGCCGTTGAACTGTGGGCTGGGTTGGTAGAAGGACAGTCATGTGGGGTAAAATCATGACGCACACACCGAATAGCTGCATGGTGCCTCGGAAGTATCTCAATCAAGGTACTATTGTGTATATTTAGCCTATGTAATATCACATTGTTGTTGAAAAATTGACATTGTGTGGTATTATGAAAGATTTTTTGTATTGCTGTTGCCGCACAACCACATAAGGGAAAGTCAAACCTTGGCTGAGTTTATAGTTTCACACCATTGAAATGAGATAACAAGTAAACATGCCGCCCCTAGTCAATGATGCAGGCACTCCTTGGGCCAATCAGCGACAAGATGTATAATCCTTCCATTACATTTGTGATACACTAGTTAATTACATTAATGCAAATACCAAAGTCTAAAGAGAGAGAAAGCCGAACCATGGCCACTGACTGCTGTGAGACAGAAGAAATGCACCTGTACGGCTGTGACCACATACGCGCATCGACGCCTGCATGCATTCATACCTGCATGCATTCACATACACACACACAACTTCACAAACACTTGACCTTCTTGGCAAATTTCAGCCTCATCAGTAGAAAGTTGCGATTGCTATAGGGTGGACACAGCTCTTTGAGCGGATGGACCAACAGAACAAGATGGTGATGCTAACCAACACCACTGAAACAGAACCTCTGCTGAGTCCAGTGATGCCTCCCACAAGAGTCTACCACAAACAGATCATGAGTTATGAAAGAGGGCGGGGCTAAAATCTAGGGGCAGGGCAAACCATCACCAATGAAAGAGTATGTGTGTGTGTGCGAATTTGTATGTC